>JAQQAC010014596.1:3898299-4096034 GCA_029783875.1 Phataginus tricuspis | reverse complement strand
TCTTCCCCAGTCCCTTTCCCTTTGGTAACTATTAGTCCGTTCTTGGGTTCTGTGAGTCTGCTGGTGTTTTGTTCCTTCAGTTTTTTTCTTTGTTCTTATTCTCCACATATGAGTGAAATCATTTGATACTTGTCTTTTTCAGCTTGGCTTATTTCACTGAACATAATACCCTTTAGCTCCATCCATGTTGTTGCAAATGGTAAGATTTGTTTTCTTCTTATGGCTGAATAATATTCCATTGTGTATATGTACCACATCTTCTTAATCCATTCATCTACTGATGGACACTTAGGTTGCTTCCATTTCTTGGCTATTGTAAATAGTGCTGCGATAAACATAGGGGTGCATCTGTCTTTTTCAAACTGGGCTGCTGCATTCTTAGGGCAAATTCCTAGGAGTGGAATTCCTGGGTCAAATAGGATTTCTATTTTGAGTTTTTTGAGGAATCTCCATACTGCTTTCCACAATGGTTGAACTAATTTGCATTCCAACCAGCAGTGTGGGAGGGTTCCCCTTTCTCCACATCCTCGCAAACATTTGTTGTTATTTGTGTTTTGGATGTTGGCCATCATCACTGGTGTGAGGTGATATCTCATTGTGGTTTTAATCTGCATTTCTCTTATGTTTAGCGATGTGCAGCATCTTTTCATGTGCCTGTTGGCCATCTGAATTTCTTCTTTAGAGAAGTGTCTATTCATGTCCTCGGCCCATTTCTTAATTGGATTATTTGCTTTTTGTTTGTTAAGGTGCGTGAGTTCTTTATATATTTTGGATGTCAACCCCTTATCGGATACGTCATTTATGAATATATTTATTCTCCCATATTGTAGGATGCCTTTTTGTTCTACTGATTGTGTCCTTTGCTGTGCAGAAGCATTTCAGCTTGATATAGTCCCACTTGTTCATTTTTGCTTTTGTTTCCCTTGCCCTGGGAGATATGTTCATGAAGAAGTCACTCATGTTTATGTCCAAGAGATTTTTGCCTATGTTTTTTTCTAAGAGTTTTATGGTTTCATGACTTACATTCAGGTCTTTGATCCACCATGAGTTTACCTTTGTGTATGGGGCTAGACAGTAGTCCAGTTTCATTCTCTTAAATGTAGCTGTCCAGTTTTTCCAACACCAGCTGCTGAAGAGGCTGTCATCTCCCCATTGTATATACAAGGCTCCTTTATCAAATATTAATTGACTGTATATATTTGGGTTAATGTTTGGATTTTCTATTCTGTTCCACTGGTCTGTGGGTTTTTGTGCCAGTACCAAATTGTCTTGATTACTGTGGCTTTGTAGTAGAGCTTGAAGTCAGGGAGCGTAATTCCCCGTTTGATTCTTCCTTCTCAGGATTGCTTTGGCTATTCGGGGTCTTTTGTGGTTCCATATGAATTTTAGAATTATTTGTTCCAATTCATTGAAGAAAGCTGTTGGTAGTTTGATAGGGATTGCATTGAATCTGTAGATTGCTTTTGGTAGTATAGCCATTTTGACAATATTTATTCTTCCTAGCCAAGAGCATGGGATGCTTTTCCATTTGTTAGTGTCCTCTTTAATTTCTCTTAGGAGTGTCTTGTAGTTTTCAGAGTACAGGTCTTTCACTTCCTTCGTTAGGTTTATTCCTAGGTATTTTATTCTTTTTGATGCAATTGTGAATGGAATCGTTTTTCTGATTTCTCTTTCTGTTAGTTCATCATTAGTGGATAGGAAAGCAACAGATTACTGTGTGTTAATTTTGTATCCTGCAACTTTGCTGAATTCAGATATTAGTTCTAGTAGTTTTGGAGTCTTTAGGGTTTTTTATGTACAGTATTATGTCATCTGCAAATTTGACTTCTTCTTTACCAATCTGGATGCCTTGTATGTCTTTGTTTTGTGTGATTGCCATGGCTAGGACCTCCAGTACTATGTTGAATAACAGTGGAGAGAGTGGGCATCCCTGTCTTGTTCCTATCTTAGATGAAAAGCTTTCAGCTTCTCACTGTTAAGTATGATGTTAGCTGTGGGTTTGTCATATATGGCCTTTATGATGTTGAGGTTCTTGCCGCCTATACCCATTTTGTTGAGAGTTTTAATCATGAATGGATGCTGAATTTTGTCAAATGCTTTTTCAGCATCTGTGGAGACGATCATGTTGTTTTTCTTCTTCTTTTTGTTGATGTGGTGGATGATGTTGATGGATTTTCAAATGTTGTACCATCCTTGCCTCCCTGGGATGAATCCCACTTGATCATGGTGTATGATCCTCTTGATGTATTTTTGAATTCGGTTGGCTAATATATTGTTGAGTATTTTTGCATCTACGTTCATCAGGGATATTGGTCTGTAATTTTCTTTTTCGGTGCAGTCTTTGCCCGGTTTTGGTATTAGAGTGATGCTGGCTTCATAGAATGAGTTTGGAAGTGTTCCCTCCTCTTCTATTTTTGGAAAACTTTAAGGAGAACGGGTGTTATTTCTTCTCTATATGTCTGGTAGAATTCAGAGGTGAATCCATCAGGTCCGGAGGTTTTGTTCTTGGGTAGTTTTTTGATTACCAATTCAATTTCATTGCTGGTGATTGGTCTGTTTAGTTTTTCTGTTTCTTGCTTGGTCAGTTTTGGAAGGTTGTATTTTTCTAAGAAGTTGTCCATTTCTTCTAGGTTATGCAGCTTGTTAGCATATAGATGCTCATAATATTCTCTTATAATTCTTTGTATTTCTGTGGGGCCCGTCGTTATTTTTCCTTTCTCAATTCTGATTCTGTTTATGTGTGTAGATTCTCTTTTTCTCTTAATGAGTCTGGTAGGGGTTTATCTATTTTGTGTATTTTTTCAAAGAACCAGCTCTTGGTTTCATTCATTTTTTCTATTGTTTTATTCTTCTCAATTTATTTATTTCTTCTCTGATCTTTATTATGTCTCTCCTTCTGGTGACTTTGGGCCTCATTTGTTCTTCTTTTTACAATTTCAGTAATTGTGTCTTTAGACTGTTCATTTGGGAATGTTCTTCCTTCTTTAAATAGGCCTGGATTGCAATATACTTTCCTCTTAGAACTGCCTTTGCTGCATCCCACAGAAGTTGTGGCTTTGTGTTGTTGTTGTCATTAGTCTCCATGTATTCTTTGATTTCTGTTTTGATTTGGTCGTTAACCCATTGATTAATTAGGAGAATGTTGTTAAGTCTACATGTATTTGTGAGCCTTTTTGATTTCTTTCTAAAATTAATTTCTAGTTTTATACCTTTGTGATCTGAGAAGTTGGTTGGTAGGATTTCAATATTTTTTAATTTACTGATGTTCTTTTTGTGGCCTAGTATGTGGTCTACTTTGGAAAATGTTCCATGTGCACTTGAGAAGAATGTGTATCCTGCTGCTTTTGAGTGCAGAGTTCTGTAGCTGTCTGTTAGGTCCATCTGTTCTAGTGTGTTGTTCAGTGCCTCTGTGTCTTTACTTATTCTCTGTCTGGTTGATCTATCCTTTGGAGTGAGTGGTGTGTTGAAGTCTCCTAATACTAACAGAGTGCTAGTATTTGTTTCACATATGCTGCCGCTCCTGTGTTGGGTGCATATATATTTATAATGGTTATATCTTCCTGTTGGACTGACCCCTTTATCATTATGTAATGTCCTTCTTTATCTCTTGCTACTTTCTTCGTTTTGAAGTCTATTTTGTCTGATACAAGTACTGCAACACCTGCTTTTTTCTCCTTGTTGTTTTCATGAAATATATTTTTCCATCCCTTCACTTTTAGTCTGTGTATATCTTTGGGTTTGAGGTGAGTCTCTTGTAAGCAGCATATAGATGGGTCTTGCTTTTTTATCCACTCTGTTACTCTGTGTCTTTTGATTGGTGCATTCAGTCCATTTACATTTAGGTTGATTATTGATAGATACGTACTTATTGCCATTGCTGGCTTTAGATTCGTAGTTACCAAAGGTTCAAGGGTTGCTTCTTTACTATCTAAGAATCTAACTTAACTTTCTTGTTAAGTTATTGTGAACACCGTCTGATGTTTCTTTATCTCTCCCTTCTTATTTTTCCTCCTCCATTCTTTATATTTGGGTGTTTTAGTCTTTGCCTTAGTTACTATTTGGATGGTCTGTTTTCTTTGCTATGATTTTATTTTCTCTGGTGACATCTTTTCAGCCTTAGGGGCGCTTCCCTCTAGAGCAGTCCGTTTAAGATATCCTGTAGTGGTGGTTTATGAGAGGCAAACTCTCTCAACTTTCATTTGTCTCGAAATTGTTTAATCCCTCCGTCATATTTAAATGATAATCATGCTGGATACAATATTCTTGGTTTGAGGCCCTTCTGTTTCATTACGTTAAATATATCATGCCATTCTCTTCTGGCCTGTAAGGTTTCTGTTGAGAAGTCTGTGATAGTCTGATAGGTTTTCCTTTGTAGGTGATCTTTTTTCTCTCTCTAGCTGCCTTTAATACTCTGTCTTTATCTTTGATCTTTGCCATTTTAATTACTATGTGTCTTGGTGTTGTCTTCCTTGGGTCCCTTGTGTTTGGAGATCTGTGGGCTTCCGTGGACTGCGAGACTATTTCCTTCCCAGCGTGGGAAAGTTTTCAGCAATTATTTCTTCAAAGACACTTTCTATCCCCTTTTCTCTCACTTCTTCCTCTGGTACTCCTATAATGCGAATATTGTTCCGTTTGGATTGGTCACACAGTTCTCTTAATATTCTTTCATTCCTAGAGATCCTTTTATCTGTCTCTGCCTCAGCTTCTTCTGTATTCCTGTTCTCTGAATTCTATTCCATTAACAGTCTCTTGCATCTCATCCAGTCTGCTGTTAAGCCCATCAATCGCTTGTCTCATTTCTGCATTGTCTTTCCTCATTTCCCTCACTTCCTCCCTCAGCTCTTGCACATTTCTCTGTAGATCCGTCAGCATGGTTATGACTTTTATTCTGAATTCTTTTTCAGGAAGACTGTGCATTTCCATCCCTTCAGTCTCCTTCTCTGGGGTTGTCTTTTGATCTTAGTCTGGATCATAATCCTCTGTCTTTTCATGGCTATAGAAGTGGTCGATGGTAGTTGCCACATATGTCAGCTGGGCTCTTTAAGACTTTAAAAAGAAAAAGAAAGAAAAAAAAAGGAGAAAAGAAAAAAGAAAGAGAAGAAGAAAAAAAAAAACGCCCACCAGGAGTGGATTCTGTGGGGATGTTGTAGGTGGCACTGTTGCTCCACTATTCCAGAGCCGTGGCCGCGCCACTCCGCAGGGCCCTTTATAGCTCTGGCCGGGGTGGGAACGAATGGGAGGTTGTTGATCTCTGTGGAAGTCTAAGTGCGGCCACCCTTTCCCAGTCGCCAGCTAAGGGGTCCGAAACTCCCCAGGACTACCAGCCTGCTGGGCTGAGTGTGCTGGGGCGATCTGTCTCCTCCACTGGGCTCCTGTCTCTTTAAGACCACTGAAAAAATTGTGCGCTTTTCTTCTTTTTGCTTTCCTTCCCGGAGCCAGCTGCAAGCACCCTGGCGCATTCTCCGCTCAGATCCTGCACCCTCTGTCTCTCCAATCTCCACTACACCGCACGATGTGTGTCAGCGCTCCCCGCGCAGATCACCGGGGCTGGTTATTTTGCAGGCCTGTACTTCCACTCCCTCCCCGCTCTGAATTCTCTCCTCCCGGCTGGTGCACTGGGGTGGGGGGAGTGCTTGGGTCCCACCGGGTCGCGGCTCCGTATCTTACCCGCCTTGCAGGGTGCCGAGTCCTCTCAGGTGTAGCTGCACACTGTGCGCTTTCCTGTGTATTCTGGTCTCTCTTTTAGGAATAGTTGTATTTGCTGTGTTTTCATAGATATATATAGTGTTGGGAGGAGATTTCTGCCGCCCTGCTTATGCCACCATCTTCCCAGAAGCCCCGTTGTCCAGTTTATTTTTAAACACTTGATCAGTCTTTAACTAATTCACTTGACTAGACAGTTATTTTTTATTTGTTTTTTGTTTTACTTTTTATTTATTTATTTTTGTATCATTAATGTACAATCACATGAGCAACATTGTGGTTATGAGAGTTCCCCCATTCTCAAGTCCGCACCACATACCCCATTACAGTCACTAGACAGTTATTTTTAATAATCTGGGATGAACAGCCTTTTTTTTCCATTTAAATTTCTACAGGTAGATGGTTGAGTTAAAGAATACAAACAATTCTGATGGAAAATGTTACAAATTGCCTACCAACACTCAGAAGAGTCATAGCATTTTATAGGCCTCCCGGTAATGACAGTGCCCATTTCTCCATACCTTCTTTAAGTTACAATTTATAATGTTATAATTATACATATTATAATTGTTAACTTTAAAATATTTTGTTAAAATATCTTTGTTCAGCTGATAAACAAATATTGGTTTGAATTTTCATTTCCTTGAGTACTAGTGAAATTTTTTTCATGTTTCAAATATGTACTGGCCATTTCTATTTATTACTTTAAATGGCATCTTCAGATGAGGCAACTGGGTTCAGAAAGGTTAAACGACTTGTTCAAGGACACACAGCATCCAGTAGGTAACTTTTTTTTCATATTCCAAAATGAATTGGAATTGTTCTTTGTCAGAGTGAGCAATAAAACCCTGGGGCCATGTTCTACTGAATCCAAGAGTTCAAGGTCATCTAACTGATATATGCCTGTTTAGGCCAAATCATCTTTATAAAATATTGCTTGGAGAATTATCACGAAGATTTAATAAATTACAGTTCTTTTAGTCTTTCATTATAATTGTGAGATAAAGTTTGAAAGATCAAGTCTGAAAAATAAAGACGCAATTGCTAAAAAGGGTATTTGAATATCCCGAGGGCATTCCCCTTACCATCCATCATTCATGAGTGGCTGCACAGCTTTAGATGCTGAAGGAGGCTGGCACCCCATGACCTTTCTCCCCAGGACCACAGCATATGGACAAAGCAGCCAACTGCATATGTTTTATGATGGCAGAATCCAACCAGCATGCTATTTCTAGAGATGCTCAGAAGCTGATGACTTACTTTCTGTTTCTGAATGCCTTTTTTCATTTCTATCCCAATTAACATGTAAGGCCAGGTTGTCACCTCCTGGTTTAACCTTGTGTGGCAAAGCCAAAGTCTCCTTTCTTTAATAACTAACAAGAGAGTCTGTGAGTCAACAAGTAAAGAAAGAAAAAGAATAATGATGGAAATGCCAGTGTTACTGCAACGTTCAAACAAAAAACAGAAACAAATAGCACCCTGGAAAAATGTAATCAGGTAAGAGTTGGCCAAAGGTTTATTTCAGCAGGATGAAAGAATTTGAGGGACCTGAAAAGAGGGAGATGTTCACATCTATTGGAGGAGAAAAAAAACTTAATTCTTTCAACTTGGCTGTAAGGAGATAAGACCTTTTTGTTTCAGAAACTTGAGTGGTTAAGTTCCCCTCGGGTGGAGCTTACAAGGGAAATGCCTCTTAACTCTTGCCCAATGAGAACATTTGTGTCTATGACTATCACAGGCAAAGAAAGTAAAGAAGAATAGAACTTGTGCACAAAGGGTCTCTGATCTCCCCCACCCCCAAAGGGATGGATGCTTCCTATGTCATTTCTTAGGCAGAGAAATCACATAGAATCAGGTGCCAGCAGCAGTAACTGAGAGTGAATTCAAGGGTTCCACCACTGCCCCTAAAATGCATGCAAGTCTCCACTTGAGCACAGCACTTCAGAGCACCATAGTGTCTCCTGGATGTGGAAGAATAAATAAAATAAAATTCACATAATTCAACAGTTATTTCCCATAACAATTCTGTACTTGTTCTTCATAAAAGAGGTGATGGTTTAAAGCATTTAGCATTTGTGTTTGTACACTTAGCTTGAGTCAGACCACCTAGTTCAATCCTTGATTCTTCTCTTATTAATGGAGGAAACTTAAGCAAGTTACTTAAACTCTTTTTGCTACAGACTCCTCAGCTATAAGGAAGAAGATGATGACACACAGTATCTCATTCGATTCTTCCAACAGCCTTATGAGGTAACAACAGCCCTTACCTCATTAAGCTGTTGTTAGGAGGAAAGGAGCTAATATGTGCGCAGTGGTTAGAAAGGTACCTCGCACATGATCAGGGCATAATAAGTGTTTATTACTTACTTTTCATTACCAGGTAAAGTAGAGCTGCCATGTGGCAACACCATAAACAGTTCATAATTCACTTGGAAACCCGTTTTGACCTTTTGAGATTCTTTACTTTTATTTTTAATTTAGTAGATTTTAAGTATTTCAGAATGAGTGTATATAGTTAGACATCATTCATCTCTTTACATTGCATTATTTTAAACTTGCATAATTTAAGTTAAGCATAAAAGGAGCATGCACTATATGGGCTTTAGGTGTGACAACAGATTTCAGGTCCATCCTAATTCAAAAGGACAATTGCTGTTGATCAATATGCAAAGGTTCTTATGGGTCTGAAATCGTTAATCGTTCCAGGTGTGTTCATGACAGGCAGGCAACAAGAGAGAAAAGATGCCTGCCCAGGTTGACTCCAAGTAAAACTAGTGATGACACTTGTGGTGTGCCAGGCACTGTTCTAAGTCTTTTACACCCATTATTGTATTCAATTTTTACAATAGCCCCATGAGGTAAATGTAATGCCCCCATTTTACTGAGGTAATGAATAGAAACTGAGTCACAAGAAAATTAAGCAACTTGCCAAAGGTCACCCAGCTGTGTGCTGCTGGGATTTAAACCCAAATATCCTACCCGCCAAGCCCAGGTGTACTTGTCTTACTATACCTCAAAAAGTTGTGATACACAAAATTCCTCTAAGGTTCTTCCACTTTTTTCTTTCTTTAGGGCCTATTTCTTAAATACAGCTCTCTCGACAACTGTGTTGGGCATGGGTATGCTTATGACAAACACTTCAGAAAATACAGGAAGATAGAAAAAAGATTCAAACATGATATTACCACCCAAACAGGACCATTATTAAAATTTTTGTGTACTATTTCCTTCTAGATTTTTTTCTAAGTACAGGGTTTTGTTTTATATTTTACGTAGCTGTGATCAAATTGTAAACCCAATTTTAATCTTCCTTTTTCACTGATAATATTATAACATGGGCTATTCCATGCTAGTAGAAATTTCATAACTTCCTTTATATAGGCTGCATAATGTACTGTTGCATGACATTTCCATAATATAGTTACCAATCCTTTTATGTTGGACATCTCACTATTTCCAGCAATTTTACTGCTGGGTGAGTATGTTTATCCCCTCTTTCTTGGCAGTTTCCCTTCTGAAATTTCTTCAGATTTTCCTCAGACACACAATGACTTTGGCATCCCTCTAGCCTTCCTTCCCTCAAAATGTATTTGCTGGAAAGGAGCTGATCAACTCATTCACACTAAAGTGTACATAGTCCATAAAGCTTAATTTTTTTAAATCTCCTCAAGGCTACTACAGCAATTGAAGCCAAAAGAATGAAGCTCTAATTGTGGGTTTTAGTCATCAGAAGAACTACCTGGGGAGGGGAGATCCCCCACCCTCTCCAATCAGAGCATAGAATTCACAGTAGCAAAAAGTACAGAACTCAACGTTAGAAAGCTGATGAGAAGGCAGCCTAGAGCTGTGGGGGTGGTAAAGGGAAGGAAGAAGTCTATATAAGCAAGGGTGCAAAAAATGGATAGAATGGAAAAGAATTAGAAAATTCACATGGCGCATTTGGCACCACTTACCTAGTTTCTCCAACTCTCCTGCGTTTGCCTTTCCAACGCATTGGGCCCTCCCACCTTCTCAGAACAACTTAGTCGAGTTGAGTTCTCAGTCCTAATCCCTCTGCCAAGTCTCACAGTTGGGGGGCCTCTGGGAGCCACAGAGCCAGGCACAAAGAGCAGACGTGAAGTTCTAAGGGGGCCCATTCTAAGGCCGGTGTCCACCCACGGGCAATCCTGTTGAGGCTTCACCTCTTGAGACCCAGAGGAGAGTTAATACCTGTGGGGAGGATTAGAGGCCTCGTGTGAAAGTTCACCAAGTTCTGTTCTGCCCCTCGGCACTCTTTCTTTCCCTCCTCCTGGAGGCTTGCAGGCTTGTCGACTGCGGGCCACCCCGACGCGGCGCGGCGGAGCGAAAGGGGACCCAGACAGAACTCGGTTTCCCCCACCTCTCCGCACTCGAAGGGCCCCTGCGTCCCGGGCTGCTGCGGGGAGCAGGGAGGGGCGCAGGTGTGCGGCGTGAAGTCCAGGACAAAGGGGCCGGTGGCTTGGACTAGAGAGAGCAGGAAACCCTAAATCCGAAAACCTGGCTGACCAAAACCAAAACGGAACACAGGCGAGAGACGACGGCGGAAGGCCGGGGCGGGCGCGGGGTCCCCGGGGGGCCGCTCAGCCGCAGCCGCAGCGCCGGGCGCCCTCCCACGCACGCCGCCCCGGGACCCCCCGGGCGCACACGCACGCAGCCACGGCCCGCCTCCCGGGGTCGCCGCTCCTCCCCCCGGCCTCGCTGGTTGGCCCTCGCCGCTCCGCGCCGCGGCAAGAGGAGCCGCCGCGCCCGCCACTCACAGTCCCCGAGCCGGCACGGGCGGCGGGCGCGGCGCTGACAGCACAGTGACAGCGGCGGCTGCGGCAGCCGGTTCGCACCCTCTGCCTGGCGCGCCCGCATCCCGCCTCCACGCGCTGCGGCGCCGCCGCCGCCCCGGTCCCCGGCCCCCGCGCGCACGCCCGAGCCCGGCGCACAATAGCTGCCGCCGCGGCGGCTACGACCCCCGGCGCCCGCCATGGGGAAGCCGGCGAGGAAGGGCTGCGACTGCAGGCGCTTTCTGAAGAATAACTGGCTGCTGCTCGCCACCCTGGCCGCCGTGGTGCTAGGTGAGCGGCGTGGCGGGTGGGCGACGCGCGCTCCCTCACGCGCGTCCAGCGCCCAGGCTGCGGGCGGGCGGCGGGGGCGAGGTGGGCAACGCGGGGCCCGGCTCCCTCGGCGCCCCCTCGGCCCCGGACCCCGCGCGGGGCTTCCCCGGAGGGTGCTGATTTCTGCGCGAAGAACAAAGCTACTCGGGGACTCCCATTTGGGTGCTCCACGAGCGGCAGGTCCCTGCTTTGCCCAGAATGATCCGAGGGGTTTTTGGAAGGGGAAAGGGAAGCAAGTAGCTCTCGGTTCTCCCCATTTGGAAGCGAGCATGGTCTAATATTTTTAAAATCTTACCTACTCCTCCCTTTTTTTCCCTGGACCACGCTGCCAGGACAGAGATGAGTGTGGCTCTCGGTTGCTCTGGAAGAGACACCTCAGCCTCGGGGATGGCCGGGCCCCCGGGAGGAGGTGGGGTGGGGATGTTGTCCTCCTTCACTCTGGGCCAGGTTCCTGCCAGAATTCAGGGGCGTGCAGTGGGCCCGTAGGAGGTCACGGGGGAATTCAGCTAGGAGAACTCAGATTTCACCCTTTCCCACCCTGTTAATGAGCCGAAATAGCCTCTCTGAGCTTCCTTGCTCCTCACATTGTTTTTCTACTGAAAATAATTTTTAAGTCAATTTGCTTGTTTTTAAACAAGGGTGTATTTAAGTGATTCATTCTGACAGATCACTGGACCAGGTGGATGTCAGAGCCATTGCTCAGAGGTGTGTGGTCTTCCTTTTTAAACTCTGAATTTTTGCCAGCTTGTTTGTTTTACAACTTGGGCTCCGGGAAGCTTGGCTTTGGCTTGGAGCTGTGTCTGTCTGTCTCCTTTCCTCCAGGAGCTGACACAGGTTGGGTCACCCAAGGGATGAGACTCCTTTGAAGTCCTGCCTTCCACCTTCCCTTTGGAGACACAAGCTGGGTTTGCTGGAAAGGGGTGACAGAGAAGCTGCTGTTTCTGAATCTCAGAATATTTGTTGTCTGTTCCCCATCTTGAGGCTCCCTCCTCTCAAAGGATGTCTGTGAAAATTAATGGGATCCTCAGGGTTGGATCTGCTTTTCCAGAATCTTGCGCAAAGTGAACTCAGGTTTCTAGTAAATAAATAACACCTCAGAATTGTCTTAGCAGAGGCCATTGGAGGGAAGGAAGAAGAGAAGTAGAGAAGCAGGTTTGGTCTGCTTAACTCTGTTTCCACCAATAAGGGCCAAGTGGCTTAGGATGTTTTTAGGGAAGGTTTATCCTGCTTCATTACATATGAATAACAGATGCCACAAAGAAAGTGATTTCCCTGGAGTCAAATAGATGAGATGGTCTTGTTTATTTTCCTAGTGATAGGAATCCAGAATTAATTGTTAAATCCCTTTATAAGGACAGTTTCATGGTAACGGTAGGCTGGCATTTCTCTCCTGCTTCCCTGTAGAAGTGGAATAATCCTGCCTTTTCATCCATGGAGTTCTCTAGAGATACTCACCTGTTAATCAAGTATTGCACACCATGGTTGACTGTACCAATTCACTGGAGGCTGGTTTGGAAAGAATTTTGATCAGTTCTTCCTGGCTTTTGGAAACTGTTGCATAAATACAACTTCAGGATCAAGGAGGATTACATGCCCATTTTGCAGGTATGATCTTTGGTGTCAAAAAGGCACTTTCCTCCAGTTTCAGTGTGGATGAGCCCCAGGAGCTTGATTCAGATACTTTTCTCCAAAAAGGAAAAAGTAGCACATAGAAATTTTAAGTGCCCAGGTGAAGTCTTCCTGGACATTTGCTCCTCCAGAAGCAAGTGTTTCTGCTCCTGGTCTGAGAATTGTCAAGCCCATCCACAGTGTGTCCACAGGCACTTCTTAGGGGCCTACTCTTTTTCCTTTCCTTCAGGGCACTGAGCCTAAGTAGAAATCATACCTGTGTTTTGTGTAGTCTACACTGGCTCATTTGTTTAACCAGGAATGAAATTCCAGCCAACTTATAACAGCAGTGCTGGGTCTATCCATAAACCCTCACTCGGTCATGATAGTAAGTTTATTTTTATAATGGTCTTAATTGATACAGAAAATCACAAGTACTCTCATGCAGCCTCCTTTCTGGACCTTGTATCATGTGGATCTTAAAGAAGGAAAAACTAAATGTGTTAACTACCCTGACAACATGTCCTCTTCTGATTACAGCCACTGAAATGCTTGGTCCCTGCTATACTTCAGCAGCCCTGACACTTTAAAATATTTTGATTATCAAAATGAGAGGCAAAGGTCTTTATGAGCCACCTTAAAGCCTCTGATTTTTCAAGATAGAGCATGTAAGGGTCATGCAGTTAAAGGTTATCTTTATTATGGTGAAAGTTAATTCTTTTCATGGACAAGGGGTTGGTAAGTGCTAAATATTTTCTCAAATTATTATTCAAAGATAAAGGGATTGAATAGTTGTGACCATCTTTGTAAATTTCTGTGAAACCCTACCAGGTCTTGGAAAGAATATCTGGGATTTCTAGATGAGAGGCCTTTACTAAAATATCATTAGGAACAATTTTCATTGCTTTCACTACAATTGTTATGGGCTTTTTCCCTGCTCCTCTAGTGTAGTAGAGAGAGCGCAGAGCCTGGAGTCAAGAGCCCTGGATTTGAATTCTGGCACTACCAGGCTCTGCCACTTAGACAAATCCCTTATTCTCTGGGATCCTGAATTTCCTCATCTGGAAAATAGGGATATTAGTCATTACCTCATTTTTTATTAGAGCTGATTAAGATAATGTGAAAATACCCACTTGTGTGGCTGGCATGTAATAGGCATTCTAATAAATGCTATTTTAAGGTAAATCTGAATAAGTTGATTTTGAAGAAATTAATATTTTCTTATGAAATAAGGTTTCTCATGGTCTTTCTCTGTTATGCTTAGTGTCTGGCCTATAGTTTAAGAGTCCAAGTTGACTGAAGTGTTTTGATGACATGTTCTATCTAGGTAAATACCAGCCTCCAGAGCATTATTCATTTTTTTTAAAGGATATGTCAAGGATTAATCATTTTGTTTTGTTCCCCATATCCTGATTTTCAATTAGTTTAATGGGCAGAAATTCTGAGGGAAGAAGTTTTGTGCTCCAAGTGGGAATTCTGTCCACAGGCAGAATCACCATGTATGAGAATTCTGGGTCAGAGCGTTCTGATCACGTGAGCTAATGATGACTGTATCATGTATGATGTCCACAAGTGCTCGTGGAATCCTCACCCTGTTCACAGCATAAAGCCTAATCTTGCTGTCCAGACTGGTTGTGCTTTTTTTTTCAGTCATTTGAAAACTCTGATTTCCAGCTTATGGATTTTCAGGAAAGAAAAAATAGATGTTATTAACATGACAGAACTGGCAAGCTTATTCATTCTGAATAATTTTCCTCAGAGCACTAAGGAAGCAATCATTTATGAGATTCAGATTGCAATGTCTAAAACTGAGAACAATTCCTTCATGTTCTTACTAATATCCTTGCCCCAGCCTCCCACTTCCTACACGGGAACTCTTGTAGTGTATTATCTGACCGTGCTAATTTGAGTTGTGATATATGCTTCCTTGCTCTGTTGTTATGTCTGTGAAGCCCCTAAGGACAGGGGCCAGCAGTAGCTCAGGCCGGTCCAGGCCTAGCACCTCATTTGCATGGAGCTTTGTGTACAGCAATGTTCAAAATGTATTTCGCTATCAGTGAAGCCCATTTGCTCTGGCAAGTCCCAGGCCTGGTACTGCTGGGCCTCCAGTCGGTTCAGCCTTGGCATATGCCTGCAGTAACCAACATGGAAATCATTTGTTCATTCCACAAATACATATTGGGCCCTTTGTATACCAGAGACTGTCCACAGCAGTGAACAAAACAATGAAAATCCTGTCCTCGTGGAACTTACGTTCAAGTAGAGAGAAGCAGACAGTAAACTGAATAAATAGGTGAAGTACAAAGTGGAGTGTGTAGATGGTGAGAGTGTTCCAGAGTACCATAAAGCAGGGAGGGGGCTGGGTGCCGACAGCTTGGGGAGAAGAGCAGTGAGTGGTGGGGTCTGGTTGTATTTTAATCAGCTCTCCTTGGCTACCCTTTTGATCATAGGCCAGAGGCAAGGGTGGAAGGGGAGACCAACTAGGAGGCTAGTGGAATTAGCCTACTACATATTTTACTTACTACTTTTCCAATCTCATTTCCGTCATGGCTAGTGAAATCTTAGGAAATGCTTTTGAACAGCCAATGAAATGTTTTTTGCAACCATAAAGTAAGTGTTATTATGTTGCCATTATGTGGTTAAGGAAACAGAACAGTGGAGAACTTGCTCAGGTCACGCAGATAATAACTAGCAACACCAGGTCTTCCTATTCTTTTCCTTGCCCTCCTGTGGCTGCTTCTCCTACTTTATCTTACTCCCCATCTCTGTCACTTGTGGTCCCTGCTGACCCTCCTGGGAACCATGGTAGTCTGACTGTATGACATGCTGGGGGTGGGAGAAAACGATTCCGTCGTATGCACTCTGGTCTATAGCCACCCCCTTCTTCCCTGTGACTGAGGGGGGGGGCATAAATATGCCTTCCCAGGACCCTGGGAATTGCAGTGTGTCACTGAGGAATACTGCTCCAATGGGATTTGCTAGCCTGATCAGCCAGGTCGGCCTCCACTCTGCGCTGAGATGCACCCTTACGCCTCTGACCGTGAGGCTGCTCTGTTATTTCCACCTTTGTAGTCTGCCCTTCCTACCTTCTAACAGAGAGGCTGGGCATGACTGGAACAGGGGATGTGATTGAGGGACATGGAAAAACAAAAAAACACAAAAGGAGGTTGAGGCCAGATCCAGGATGGTGTGGAATGCCCTGCCTCTGCGTGAGGTGGGGTAATGATGCAGTCAGATAGATGCTTAGAAAAGATCATTAAGGCAAACAGATATGGAAAATGGATCTAAGAGGCAATCTTGCAGATGAGCAGACTACCAAGGGGATTACTCTGAAGGTCTAGGCAGGGAGAGATGGGGGCCTCAGCTGGGCCACACCAGTGGCAGTGGGAAGGAAGAGGCAGCTATATAAGGTGTCCAGCAGGTTAACCTGATTTCGCCCTTGGGAGAAGGAGACAGCAATCTTTAGCAGAAGAAAATGTCCTGGAAGGGACACTGGCTTGGAAGAGAACTACTGTACTCTCCTACTGTACTTAATCAATACCTACTTGGTTTTTATTACTCTAGAGTTAGAATATATTTGAATCTTTCTGCCTCACCATCCTACCCTTGAGCCACTGAGGGAAAGAATTCTTTGTTACCCCTCTCTGTACCCACAGCACCTGTCCCAATGCCTGGTAGGCTCAATACATTTTTGAATTGTTGAGCATTTATGACCCAGCTTATTAATAGCAAGCCATTGTACTTGTTTGTTGAATGAATATATGAGCCCAAAGCTTAGCTTGAACTCCAGTTCTTCCATAAATTCTTCTCTGCCTACTTGAGCTTCCTCTGATCTACATCAGTAACACAGATTGATATAGTTTACATATACCCAAGCCACAGATGTAGAACAATGGACTCAACATCAAAGTCACTTCACCCTGCCCTAATGACCTGTGAGGCTCACATAGTTGCCTACAGAAGATCTCCTCTTCTACAGTTTACATATGTAATAGGCATGTTAGTATTTTCTTTCTCAAAAGTAGATTATAGACCCCTTGAGAGTAAAAGCACTCCTCTTAACTCCTAGCAGGCTCTGGAAAATAGGATGAGACTTAACAGTGATGAGATTGATTCCTACAAGCTATGTTAAGAAAGGGTATCTGATACTTAAACTCTCCAGGCCATTGTTTCTCTTCAGAAAGAAGAGGGATTTAGATTACCTGGAAGAGCAAAGAGGGTTCCATTCATGTCACAACTCCCATTTATAGGAAGCACACTGTCTGGTGTAATATGTTTGTTAAGAAAGAATTGGAACAGATGGACCTAATGGACATCTACAGAACACTCCATCCAAAAGCAAAAGGATACACATTCTTCTCAAGTGCACATGGAACATTTTCAAGAATAGATCATATAATAGGCCACAAAAGAACCTCAGTAAATTCAAAAAGATTGAAATTGTACCAACCAGCCTCTCAGACCACAAAGGTATGAAACTAGAAATAAATTACACAAAGAAAACGAAAAAGCCCACAAACTCATGGAGGCTTAATAACATGCTCCTAAGTAATCAATGGCTCAATGAACAAATAAAAACAGAGATCAAGCAATATATGGAGACAAATGACAACAATAATTCAAAATCTGTGAGATGCAGCAAAGGCCATGCTAAGAGGGAATATACTGCAATACAGGCCTACTTCAGGAAAGAACAATCCCAAATGAACAGTCTAAACTCACAATTAATGAAACTAGAAAAGGAGGAACAAATGAGGCCCAAAGTCAGTAGAAGGAGGGACATAATAAAGATTAAAGCAGAAATAAATAAAATCGAGAAGAATAAAACAATAGAAAGAATCAATGAAAGCAGAAGCTGGTTCTTCAAGAAAATAAACAAAATAGATAAACCCCTAGCCAGACTTAACAAGAAAAAAAGACAGTCTACACACATAAACAGAATCAGAAATGAGAAAGCAAAAATCACTACAGACACCACAGAAATACAAAGAATTATGAGAGAATACTATGAAAAATTATATGGTAACAAACTGGATAACTTAGAAGAAATGGACAACTTTCTAGAAAAATACAACCTTCCAAGGCTGACCAAGGAAGAAACAGGAAATCTGAATAGACCAATTACCAGCAAAGAAATTGACAGTATAACACAGAGAAGACAACCCTGAGAAGGAAGAATAAAGCAGGGGGAATTATGCTCCCTGACTTCAAGCTCTACTACAAAGCCACAGTAATCAAGACAATTTGGTACTGGCACAAGAACAGACCCATAAACCAATGGAACAGACCAGAGAGCCCAGATATAAACCCAAGCATATATGGTCAATTAATATATGATAAAGGAGCCATGAATATACAATGGGGAAATGACAGCCTCTTCAACAGCTGGTGTTGGCAAAACTGGACAGCTACATGTAAGAGAATGAAACTGGATTACTGTCTAACCCCATACACAAAAGTAAACTCAAAATGGATCAAAGACCTTAATGTAAGTCATAAAACCATAAAACTCTTAGAAAAAAACAGGCAAAAATCTCTTGGACATAAACATGAGCAACTTCTTCATGAACATATCTCCCCAGGTAAGAGAAACAAAAGCAAAAATGAACAAGTGGGACTATATCAAACTAAACAGCTTCTGTACAGCAAAAGACACCATCAGTAGAACAAAAAGATATCCTACAGTATGGGAGAATATATTCATAAATGACATATCTGATAAGGCGTTGACATCCAAATTATATAAAGAGCTTACGCACCTCAACAAACAAAAAGCAAATAAGCCATTGGAAAATGGGCAGAGGAGCAAATAGACACTTCTCCAAAAGACAAATTCAGATGGCCAACAGGCACATGAAAAGATGCTGCACATCCTTAATCATCAGAGAAATGCAAATTAAAACCACAATGAGATATCACCTCACACCAGTTAGGATGGCTAACATCCAAAAGACAAACAACAACAAATGTTGGCGAGGATGTGGAGAAAGGTGAACCCTCCTACACTGCTGGTGGGAATGTAAACTAGTTCAACCATTGTGGAAAGCAATATAGATGTTCCTCAAAAAGCCAAATATAGAAATACCATTTGCCCCAGGAATTCCACTCCTAGGAATTTACCCTAAGAATGCAGGAGTCCAATTTCAAAAAGACATATGCACCCCTATGTTTATTGCAGCACTATTTACAATAGCCAAGAAATGGAAGCAACGTAAGTGTCCATCAGTAGATGAATGGATAAAGAAGAGGTGATACATATACACAATGGAATATTATTCAGCCATAAGAAAACAAATCCTACGATTTGCAACAACATGGATGGAGCTAGATGGTATTATGCTCAGTGAAATAAGCCAGGATGAGAAAGACAAGTATCAAATGATTTCACTCATCTGTAGAGTATAAGAACAAAGGAAAAACTGAAGGAACAAAACAGCAGCAGATTCACAGAACCCAAGAATGGACTAACAGTTACCAAAGGGAAAGGGACTGGGGAAGATGGGTGGGAAGGGAGGAATAAGGGGGAAAAACGGCTATTACAATTAGCACACATAATGTAGCGGGTGTGGGGGTGCGGTGGGGGAATACGGGGAAGGCAGTATAACACAGAGAAGACAAGTAGTGATTCTATAGCATCTTACTATGCTGATGGACAGTGACTGTAATGAGGTATGTGGTGGGGACTTGATAATGGGGGGAGTCTAGTAACCATAATGTTGTTCCAATTAGCTATTGGAAATTAGTAATTTTACCTTAATGATAGCAAAATAAAAAAGAAGAAAGAAATTAACTGCCAGCAATATGGGTAATGGATCACAGGAGGTAGAGCATGGAGGAAGACTTTTTGAGACTTTTGCAATAGTTCATGACAAGGGCCTAAAAGTAGAGTCCTCGGCCTACCACCCATTCTCAGGTGCAGCTGGCAGGTATGTGTTGTTTGGCTAGACCAGTGTTTTTAAAACATCTTGACCTTGAGTACCTGACTGGGGAGGAGCAGGAGGCAAGCTCTCCCCCCAGTCCCCCCTCTTTGGGCCTGCCCAGGACAGAAACCCCCATTTATGTTACCAGCCTGGCCACTGTAAACTCTTCAGTCCTCAGCCTACGCCTAAACTAAGGTGGGGACAATGTAGAGACAGAAGAGAACACAGACCCTGGGATATTTAGAAAGTGGGCTGGCACTGGCTCTTTGGTGGTGAAAGAATGCAGAGAGGGGCTAATCTCTGAACTTCCATGTGCCTTACACACATGCCCCATATTCCAGAGTGATGACAAAGCTTTGGCTGCATTTGCTGCTCTGAACAGCTTGTACTGCTGGTTCTTGGCCTCTCGGGACAAAAATAAAAATATGAAGTCTTTCAAAAAAAAAACAATTGGAAACAAAAGTTCTAAAACTGATTACTAATGTCTGTCAAGGCCTTAGGATCAGGAAATAGGGGCACATGTGCTGCATACTTGTTGATCCTGTTAGATTTCTGAGGTCCCTTCTACTTTTAAGATCCTTTAGCTCTCTGATTGTATAGTCATTCTCAGTTCACTGCTGGGAGCCAGAGGAGCTCTTCTGTAGGCAATTAAGTGAGGGTTAAAAGTCACTGTGGGAGGAAGAAGTGACTTTGATGTTGAGTCCATTGTTCTACATCTGTGACTTGGGTATAATAACATAAATTGTGTATGGATTTATTACCAGGGTAATGTTCCATGTCAGCATTAGATTATCCATTACATCAGTAATATGAGGTCTGATGAAGACATTGTTTCAATGTGTGTGTGTGTGTGTGTGTATGTATGTCTGTATTTATATCTATATCTTGTATGTATATGCTTAATGAAGTATCTTAGAGAAGTTGGCTTGGCCCAAGTTCCACATATTGATCAATTAGGAAAGGAATTTGGGGCTTTGAATGCCTATCCCTGATGCTTTCATTTTTTAAACCAAATCAGAACCCACCAGATTTGGGGTATCACTGAAAATATTCTGATTTTTTATTGTTCTATGTATGGTATGTACCTCAAGGTTATCAAACCAAAACCCACACAAAGCTATCTAAACACAGATATAAAATGAATATTTAAAAAAATTATTGTCTGTGTTAGATTCTGCATATCAGGGTTGTATACACATTCTTAATGCCATCAATTGGGATTGCTAAAGTACAAACAAGGGAAAAGGGTATGTGTGTGTGTGTGTGTGTCTGTCTATTCAGATGTAATACTCAGAAAAGAGAGGATAATTGACAGATACTTAGTATCTTGTTAGCTGATGCTTAATTTGAGATATACTGTTTTATTTAGTACAAAAATACTACAGAATCAGTTTCCCACTTGTCGAAAATTTAAGCAGCAGACATAAGAAGTAAAGGGAACTTCAAATGAAGACACCCGATGGAGAATACTGTTGTGTGCCAAATCGCAATGTGCTAGAGCTCATTTAGCAGTATGGATGGGTAAAAACCCTGAGTTAGTCAGACAAAATGTAAATAAATAAGATTAGGAATTAGCTATTGGAAAGCATGCACATGCTCATGTGAGCACATGCTTGTAGAGAGAGAAAGCTTTCCAGATTAATTACTTGTGAGAAATTGTGCTCATATTTAACAGAGCTGAGACTGAAAATAACCATCATCCAGGGAGTCAGTGACACCCTGGCCTGGTGCCAGGGAAGCTCTGTTCACCTGTGGAACTTCAACTCCCCCCAGTGTCCGTGTCACTGGAGATCAGATCTAGGGTCATGTATACTGCAGGGTCTTGAACACTCTCGAAGGAAACAAACTCATTTTGGCTGATATCGAGTGGCCCATTTAAACTCCCTTGCAGTCTTGTCTGTTAAAGTAGCATGTTTTCAATAGCCTGTTCTATTTTGAATGTTAAACATACATCTCATAGAAAATAATATTGGAGACAGTTGTTATTAAGCCAATAATTCACTTTGGCGCTATAGTGTAGCTCAGTGGATAGATTTAGAAGGAGCTAATTCATTATACTTGCTAAGGAAACAGCCCCAAATTGCAACAAAGAGAGCTCTGTTGTAGTGTGCTCCACAGTAACACCTCTGTTAATGGAAAGGAAGTGTTTTGGTGACTCACTCATTGCCAGAAATGTTACTACCCTACGTTTGAAAAATATCTGCAGACTGCCTGTTCCATTAGCAGAGGTAGAATATTTCCTTTCCAGCAAATACTCCTGCACTTTCTGGAATGGATGGACCTTGTCCCACCTCACAGGTACTCCATGGTGTGTGTCCTGGGTCCTTCCTTCCCCAGCTCCAGTTGTGTGAACTCTGAGCAGTTGTCCCCACTCAGCCAGGACTGGGAGGACACTGCCTCGTTCTCCATCACAAGACCCAGAACCGTCACTGAGGGGATGAGACCCGCCTAATATCCCCTTCACGCTTAGGCTGAGGTCTTTGTTCCCAGGGCCCTTCTTGGTCACAGAGTCTCTAACTGTGTCCACAGACTATTGTCACAACGAATTTTCACATGTCCAGGAAGGGTCCTGATACCATCATCATGTGACTCTGCTAGGTCTACATATTGAAGCAAAGTAGTAGCTTTTGGCACTGGAACTTCCCCTCAGAAATGACCTCAGAGAGGGTGCGCACTGGGTGTTTATTCTTATAAATGGCACTGAGGCAGTAACTACTTGGGTTCAGTGCTCCCAAGTGGTTAAAACTGCATTTACTTACTCAACTAAGAGGAAACCCTTAGAAGAGAGACCTTAAGTGAGATTATATAATCAAATTATTTTTCTACCACTGTCCTGTTGCTTGAGAGTTACTTGGTTACTCATAATTCAGTGAAGAATTAAGTCAACAAAAAAATGCCCCATCACCAGAAATGACTAACCACAGAAAGCCTGATCTCCAAGCCTCTTCCCATTACTGGAAAATAAACTGATTTTGCTTAATTTCTCTGGGTATTTCATATATTTATTTGTTTTCTGACCCAATTAACCACTATACAGGTTTCATATAAGATCCCCCAAATTATGAGACAATGAGGGAGACACATTTTCTCCTTTGAAAAGTTATCTTGTGGTTAGCCAAGCCAAACTTAATAGCTGATGTTTATTGAGGGCTTACTCTCACTTTTATGCACAATTTATTTCCCATTTGACCCTCAGCACAGTGAGGCAGGAAGTTTACCCATTTTTGTAGATGAGGAGACTGAGATTTACAAGGCTTGTCATGAGGCTAAGGTCATAGTCAGAGCTGGGATTTGTACCCAGGACTGTTTGACTACTTCCTTCCTAGCAAAATTTGATACATATAATTGATAGTTCAAATCATTCTTATAGACTTCATTCCTGTACAGTAGCTAAATAAAGCCTATTACCCTCCCTCTTGCTCCATCCATTATATCCTGGTTCTTCTTTATCTTGTCCTTTAACTTTCTCCCACTCTTCTCCTTCACAAACCTTCTGTTTGAACTTGTATTCTAGTTCAGTTTGTCTGATAGTTTCTTTCCCAGGATGTGTTATGCTTTTCTGCCCTGATGCTTTTACCCATGTACTTCACCCACTGTTATCCTACCCATCCTTGAAGATGGATTTAATACTCACTTTTATCACGTAGACTTCTCTGACTGCTCAATAAGAGATACCCTCCTTTCTTTCTGGTCTTATGACCCCTAATTTATATTCCCACATTATACTGCATTTGCACCACCACCCCCAATCCTGCCCTGTGGCAGACATCACTAGTTGGTTGCAGCACTCTTTACCAGGGAAGCTTTGTGATGGCCTCAGAATCCCCCAAACTATCACCCAAGAAACCACCGTTAATCAAAGGGAATTGGCACGCAAGATGAAAAGCATTGTCCATTGCTGGGAAAATCTATTCATTTAGCAATCAATTAGGAACTCAATGTAAAGTGAACATGTATTGATGTTACTGGCAAGAGATTTAGAGTTGAAGTCTGTGTTTTTTCTTAGACTGCCAAAGCCAATACATGCACAAATATTATTGACATGAACCTAAATGTGGTAAAAGCTGCAAGAAAGCTACAATGTGCCTTGGGCCTTCAAAGAGGAGAGTTGGAATTGGGAAAGAATTCCTGGAAGAGGCCAGGAATGTCCTTGAGCAGTTATGGTAGGATTTCTGGGTTTGAAGATTGGAAAGATTACAAGCCCAGGTAGAGATAATGATATGAAATTATATGAGTAAAGGGGCCTTTATCCTATCTTACATCCACTTTCAGTATTATATGGAACTACTATTAATATGTGTATTGTTAGGTTTTCACTTCTCTTTCTTACTTTAGTGTGGGTAAAATTGCAGTATTTCCAGAATCTTGCCTGGCCTTAGTGCATTTACATATCAGTAGGTGTTTCCAAAGGGTGGAGAGTAGTAGTCCATCTCCATATCAATAGGTGATTACAACGGGGGTGGAGAGTGAGCGGACACCTGGACTGGAGTGGTATTTGTAGCAGGGTGGTGAGAGACACGGGCAAGCAGAAGTAGATGACTGCTTATAAGCAATAAACGGGTTTCTCCCACTTGATTTCTTCCTTTGACTGATTTTGGCCTCAAAGGTTATTTGCCCCAGGCTGGGAGGAACATATTTTTCTCCTGGAGTTACATTCAGTTTCCTTTAAAGAAATGCTGCCTTATATGGGTGTGTCACCCTCATAGCATCTAGCATTGCACCTATTTCATAGGAAATGCCCCAAAATGTTTTTGACTGATTACAGAACCTCCCACATTGAAGAAGAGGTAAATTGTTGATAAGCTTATCCCATTGATCCCCTAGTTACCCACTCAGTTGTGTGGGTTTTTGAGTGAAGACCCTGGAGAACTCTTATCCAAGCCCTAGTCATCCCAAATATACTTTACTCAGAGGTAGATGTTCCAGAAGAGCAACTAGTCACTAGCAGTCCTGAAGCCATTTTGGTGTGAACTCATGGCCCTAAAGCTCCCAGACTAGAGACCATCTTTCCACCTTGAGGAAGATCTGACCTTCTCGGGAAATCAGTGCCGGAACCAGCCTGCTCTCCAGAGAATTCTCTGGACTAACTAGAGAGAATGGAAGATCCATCTGGTTTCCCAAAGTCAGGCCATGGCCTGGAGCTGAATCAGCCTTGGATGGTAGAGCCATTCTGAATATGATACTTACCAACTTCTTTGTCTTTTAGTCAATGTATTTCTAAGTATCCCCCTGCCATCCATTCTTGTCCACATTTTGACCGCTGCTTTCCTTTTCTGGAGATTTTTTCTATCGTAAGAATAATTAGCCTGTCCTATGCTGCCTGTTCCAGTAGACCTTGAGCTTGAACTGCTTGGATAAACACTAGACTTGGTCATTAAAGAGTTTGATGATGGGTTTTTACTTTTTTATTAGCAAAAGTTAATGGTCAACCAGGAGTTGTAACAGATTTGCTCCATTTCTGCTTTCTCTTCATTGATTCCTTTCTTACACCTAGAGACTTTCCTGAGTTTCCATCACGTGGAAAAGATTCTGAGTTCCATGGAGTAGTGGAGATGGAGATCTTGTTGCTAATTCAGAGGTTTCTAAGAGAAACAAGCCCGAGAAACATGCCCAGTTCTCCTCTGTAACTGGTTTGCCACCTGCATTGAATGTTAGTATTTTCCAGTAGTCTACAACTAGCTTGTTTATTTTGGGGAAAAAAACAATTAGAAGTTTACATCAGTTGTTTAACTGGAAATAATTGAATAAGGTTTGGTTGCTTTTTTACCCTCGAGAGGAACCATGGAAGACTGGACTCACTGAATCTAAAATCTAGAACCCTGAAGCTGCCTGAAGTGGTGCTTATCTCTGAGCTTTTACTGGCTTCGTGAATCCTGCTCAGTGCTCCGCACTCTAGGGAAAAGGCTTGGTGGATGACAGGAGATGAGGTTTGCAGCTGTGACTTTTTCACAGGAATGCATTAAGAAAAGGACTCTTTCTTCCTTTTAACATCCTCCTCCCATACCCCAGGGAACATCTGTTGTCCGTGACGACAATACTGAGAAAGGGGGCCGAGGAGCCTCACACATACAGTTCTGAGATTCCAAAAGTAAACAAAACGTTTCTGTGAAAAGACTGCACTCCCCTTGTTTGATTTTTTTGGGTCTCTGGTGGTCATCTTAAATGCATTTATAGTCATTTCTAGACTTTCAGTCTAATCCATTGTTGCTCTCAAACAAGCTAATACATGTGGAGGTACTTTATGAAACTATAAAGTGACTTATAAATGTTTGTTATTGTTTCCCAGAAACTCTCAGAAACAAAAAAAGGAGGGGGTGAAAACGGTAAAACTTGGGTCCTGGGTACAATGTTATTTCTTGAAGACACTGGTATACAATGTCATCTTTGTGTGTTTCCTGAGGTCCTACACTCATCCTGTGTGAAAAGGTATCTGGGCTGCTTTTAGTGGCTATATGTCATGTTTAGCATTCTACACATGAGTGTTCTTACCTTTCACAAATAATAATCAAACAAGCTGGCCTGTCTTTGCCTTTTTTCTTCCAGTGAGGATTAACAGAAGCATCTGAGGTATTTACAGAGATTCCTGACCCAATCTTTCAACCCTAAGGACCACTTTCAGTTTAATTTAAGAAATATCATAAAATTCTTCAAATATGTCTTAACTCACTTGAAGATAAAAATAAACATTTCTACAGTTCTTCTAGGAGTGAGGAAGGAGAGGTCAGTTACAGCTGCTCCAGAGGTTAGGAGAAAAGGGTAAACAGTTGGCAGACAGGCAGCATGATAAGGAATCATGGGGAATCGAATTCAAGGTGACAGAAGTTTTTGAAGCAGAGATGAGGAAAGTCAGGGAGTCCCAGTCACTTAGACTTAGCATCCTGCATGCAGGGTTCCTCAACCTGGGAGTTCCAGGCTGTGGCAGGTCTAGAAAATCCAGGATGACTGGATGCCTTCTTTCTCCCAGGATCAGTTTCTTTATCTGCTTTCAACTGCTCCTGACTAAAACTTGCTGTGGGGGAGATGGTCAGATTTCATTTATACATGGGGAGAAGGCTTCCTAAGATGGTGTAATGAACCAAGAAGGTGTTTACAGGAGTTGTCAAACTGGTTATTAAAAAGATGTAGTGTTCCTAGATATCCGATGTTAAACCTAAAGAAAGGAATGTCCTTCGGGCAAAAGATTTCAGGGCATCTCAAAATCATACAGGTCTGGGTGAGGGGGCTTGTAATTCCTTCAGTGACTTGGAGGCCAAAAATTTGCCCTGGTACCACGGAAGAGAGAGAGTCGAGTGTGACCACAAGGCAGATAAGGGTTTTTCACAGGAATGCATAAAACAAGCTAATAGGTAGACTCATTCCAGAGATGATCAGATATGAACCATTTGGGGAGGAAAAAACAAAGTAGAATAAAGAGAGCCAACCACAGGTAGAAAATGATGGATTTTAGAATCTACGAGTTGAGTCAGAGGCACCTCAGGATATGTATGTGGGACAAAAGGAGAGTCGGCTTGTTCCTAGATTGAAAGGTTAACTCACAAGCTGGGCCTTTAAGCCTGTTGGATGCTGGCTGTAGAGACTGGATTCCTGGGGGCTGATCCTATAACCAGCTTCATTCTCACTTGAACCCAAGGGGCTCTTTGGACTTCAGGGGCCCCAGAGGCCTATGAGAAGTCCCGAGGTGTAGGAAACAGGTGTCCAAATTCTTATGGGTGCATTACATAGCCATTGTCAAAGGAAGACAGGCCCGCGAGCCAGGAGTTACTGGAGAGGCCATGTTTACGATGTTTCCCCCACCCTGGGTTTGATGTCCATAAAACAAGGCAGCAGAATTTGTGCCCGTGTTCCTGTGGCCCAGTTTTCACATTCTGCTAATGGATCCTCTCAGCTATTTTCTCATGCCTTTAGTAATCAAGTTTTATAAGTGAGAGTAGAAAATGCAGTGCTTCCTGGGCACACACTTCAAATAATAATTATAATACATTCCTGGTTCAGTTCAATGCAACAGGTATTGCTCAAACACCCCTGGCGTGTCACACTCGGTTCCTGGGGCAGTGGGGCTCACAGAACTGATCATATGATGTTTTATGCCTCAGGTGCTTGAGATGTGGGAAGAGGGGCAGCGAGAGGTCTGTCGATGGGAATAAGAGATGCAGGTGAAGCTCAGCAGAGCCCAGAGGAGAGACTCATTCCACCTGGGGAGAGAGCCGGGAAGGCTTTCTGGAGGAAGGGGCTACAGGGCCTTGTCCCCACAGCAACCAGCCTTTCTTCCATCCAGAGAGGGCAGGTGTGGCTGATGGACAAGGCACCCAGAACACCAGTGACACCTTCTCCCTCGCCACCTATGATTTAGGACTCTTGTACAGAAAATACAAGTCAAACAGGCTTATGCCAGAAAAGTGGAGGATGAGGCCCAGCATTTATGTTTCAAATGACTTCAGAGCTCAGAAACAGTACTGGATTCAGGGGCAGCTGGATGCAGCCATTCAAATAATACCATCCTGACCTCTTTACTCTCTTCACAAGATTTCTCTGTGTTATTTTCACTGTTAGGCAAGACTCCCATTGGTGGCAAGATAGCTGCCAGCACAACTCAAGTTTTCCATTTCCCTATTCCTCCCCCCACCCCACAGAAAAAGAGAAAATCTCTGATCCTATAGGTTCAAATAGGACTCCTGGGCCTTAGCCTAAGCTTCACTCAGCCCTAACTGGTCATATGCCCATTCCTCAATCAGTCTTGGACTAAGGGAATGTGATTATCTGATGGCCAGGTGAAAGTCACTCCCTCATCCCACCCTGTCCCCCCAACTTCTGAACTAGTTACAGGTTCAGCTCCACCTGAGACATTGAGAGTTAGGAGGTATGGATAGTGGATATGAGGTGGCAATTATAACAGATGTCCTGACTTTTCTCTGTTATGTCTGTGAGCTATTCCCTAAAAGCGATCAGTACATACTCATAGGTTAAGTTTTGCTGAATTCATAGTGTTACATTTGATGTTCTTTAGATATTCACCATATACTTTGAAATTAGGTTTAGACAGAAACCACTTTAAAATCTGAGAGAGGAAGAAAAATAAAGCAAACACACCACAATTAAATTTTTTGCTTTAAACTCTTAAGAATCATACAACAATAATAATAATAATAAATAACTACAGTTAATATCATATCAAATGGTAAAAGTCTGAATGCTTTCCCCACATAATCAGGCATAAGGCAAAGATGTCCACTCGCACCACTTCTACACAATATTTCACTGGACCCTGAGCCAGTACAATAGGGCAAGAAAAAGAAATAAAGGGCATAGTTTGGAAAGAAAGAAAGAAAATGCTCTTATTTCACACATGATGTGATTTTCTAAATAGGAAATCCAAAGGAATCTACAGAAAAACTTATGAAACAAGTGATTTTGCAGGTTGCAAGAGACATAGTTCACACACAAATCACTTATTTCTATATACTAACAGTTTACAAATAGAAATGGGAATTTTTAAATATTATTCATAATAGCACCAAAAAGGAAAAGATTAGGTGTGTATCTAAAAATATATATAGAATCTGTAGGTTAAAAATTATAAAACACTGGTGAAAGAAATCATAGACCTAAATAAATGGAGAGACATACTTGTTCATGAATAAAAGATTATCATAATAGTGATGTCGGTTCTGACTTAGAGCTTTAACGTAATTCTGATCAAAATCCCAGTGGTATTTTTTGTAGATACATCAGACAAGATGATTTATTTAGAAAATATGTATGCAAAGGCAAAGGAACTAGAATAACTAAAACAATTTTGAAAAAGAAGAAAGTTGAAGGAATCATACTATCCTTTTTTAAGACAGTAATTAAGACATTGTAGTGTTGAAGGGATAGACACATATATCAATGAAACAGAACAGAGATTCCAGAAAAAGACATATACAAATATGCCAAATTGATTTTTGACAAAAGTGCAAAAGCTATTCAAAGAAGAAATGATAGTCTTTTCAGCAAATGGTATTGGAACAACTGAACAGCCATATGCCAAAAAAGATGAACCTCCACCTAAACACACATTTGATACAAAAACTAACTCAAAATGGATCACAGATCTAAGAGAAAAGTAAAATATAAAGCTTTTAGAAGAAAACATAGAAGAAAAATCTTCATGAACTAGAGTTAGGCAAAGAGTTCTTAGACATTACAACAAAGTACAATTCATAGAAGAAAAAAGTTGATAAACTGAACTTCATAAAAAATAAAAACTTTTGCTCTATGAAAGACAGTTAAGAGAATGAACACATAGCCAATGATCAAGTTGTACATCTTAAATATATGCAGTATTTGTCAGTTATACCTCACTAAAGCTGGAAAAGAAATGATTGAACAATCTACAGACTAGAAGAAAATAACTGTGGATCACATATGCAACATATATCTAAACTTGTATCCAAAACTTGTACCCAAAATACATAAAGAACTTTCAAAATTCAAGACAGTAAAAAAAGACCCCAACTTTAAAAATGGGCAAGAGACTTGAACAGACATTTCACCAGAGAGGATATATCAATGGCAAATAAACACACAAAGATATGTTCAGCATTATTAGTCATTAGGGAAATGCAAATTAAAACCACAGTGAGATGCCACTGCATGCCTATTAGAATGGCTAAATTTTTAAAAATATATACAATACCAATTGCTGAGGAGGATGTGGAGCAACTAGCACTCTTATACATTGCTGGTGGGAAATTAAAATGATACCCAGTCTAAAATACAGTTTGGCAGTCTCTTAAACATACCCTTACCACATCACCCACACTCCCACTTCTGGTATATACCCTAGATAAAGAAAACTTTTGTTCCCACAAAAACTTGCACATGAATGTTTATAGAATCTCTAATCACAATCACCTAGAACAGGAAGCAACTCAAATGTCCTATAATAAGTGAATGAATAAACAAACTACAGCTCATCCATAAAATGTGATACATTCAGCAAGAAAAGGAACATACTATTGATATGCACAAAACTTGAATGAACCTTAAAGGCATTACACTCAGTAAAAGAAGGTTGTCTCAAAAGGCTACATAGAGTATGATTCTATTTACATGACATTCTTAAAACGGCAAAACCATAGTGATGGAGAACACATTAGAGGTTGCCAGAGGTTAGGGGTTGTGTGTGTGTGTGTGTGTCTATAAAGGTATAGTGTGTGAGGGAGTTCTCTGAGATGATGGAACTGTTCTATATCCATATCCTAACTTTGGTTGTAAGAATTTATTATAAAAATCGTAGGACTGTACACTAAAAGTTAATTTTACTGTATAATAAATACATTTACACACACACCTTAAGAGTCAGGTTGGGGTAGACAAGCACAGTGTTTGCAAGAAGTGGTCTCTGTTTAATAGGGAAGAATTCCTGCTTTCTGATGAATTCTCATTCTTGTGAAGAGCAAAGCCTCCAGTGGCCTAATGCTCCCCGATTCCCACCAAAGATATCTGATCTAATTATTTTAGGTACTGCTGTGTGTGGAAAATAAGGGAATTTGTTAACTCTACATAAACATAGGTATGTCACATGGATCATGGAGGAGTTGGGGGAGGTTTTCCAAACACCCTTGAACTGAGTTTTGAAGTTGCTGAAATGGCAAACAGGTAAAGTGGGAAAGCAGAGGCAGTGATGTGCCCAGGCTCAGAAACCTGGGCACCAGGCAGAATTGAAACCAGCTAGTTGGGGCCAGGCCTGGACCAAGATGCTCAGATGCCACCCTGTGGTGGCAAACCACTGAAAGGCTTTAAGCAGGAGTGAATCAGTCAGATTTGTATCTTGGAAAGAGCTCTGGCTTGGGTTTGGAGGATGAATGGGAAGAAACAAGGCCAGAAGCAGGGAGAGCGTTAGGAAGTTGATGAAATAGTCTTGGTGAGAAACGAGGCAGACCCGAACCAACGTGGAGTGAATGAGGACAGAAGAAAGAGAAGTAGATTCAAGAGCTGATTGAGAGCTAGTCAGTAGAATCAGCAGACAACATAATTTAGGGAGATAGGGAACTCTTCCAGGTGTCTATTTCTGTGTAACACAAACATAGTGGCTTAAAATAACAATCGTTTTATTATCCCTCATGGTTCTGAGAGTGGACTGGGCTCAGCTGAGCGGTTCTCACTTGGCATCCCCTTTCTGACTGCAGGGATGGTGGCAGAGCCAGACCCAACTCAAGGCCGTCACTCATACGTCTGCTGCCTGGAAGACCCAAAGAGCTGAGCTCTTCTCTCTCACTCTCTCTCTCCCCCCAGTGTGGTCTCTCCAGCATGGCAGCTTTAGGGTAGCTGGACTTCTTACATAGTACCTCAGGGCTTCAAAGTGAGTGTCCCAAGCAGAGAAACCATCAGAACTCTTGCCAACCTAGCCTCAGACTCATACAGCCTCCCTTCTGTGTTTTCTTTATCAAAGCCATCACAAAGGCCTACCCAGTTTTAAGGGAAGGGGACAGAGACTCCATCTCCAGGTGGGAAAAGTGGGGGCATGTCAAATAGTTGGTGAACCTATTTTAAAAACACCAAGGTAACCCATGAGGAAAAGTCAGTGGTCTTCTGGGAGAAGGAAGGACGTGTTTATTTTTCCAGTGTTGGGTCCCATGTGGAGGTATCTATGCAGGTAGAGATGCCCTGAAGGCAGTGTTATCTTGAGTCCAGCACTTGGGACACTGAATGAGACAGGCGATGGAGTGGACATTGAAGCTATAAGACCAGGTAGGATGTCCTCGGAGAATGTTCAGCCCGAGAAGAGGGCGGGAGACAAACTCCTTGGGAAACACCGGCGGCAGTGCATCCACAGGAAGGGGAGGTGGGGAGCTTAGTGTGGCCAGGTTCCTCCACACGTCCATCTGATCTCACCCCTAGGATGTTGTAGCCTGAGAATTCTTTCTCTGGGTCCCAGCATCTTCCTGGCAAAAGAGTTCTTCCCAGCCAGACTGGACCCATGGCTGCCCACATTGAGCGTCCTCTCCACCAGGCTGCTGACCGCTCCTGTCCTGTGTGTTTCAGGATGGGACAAGGAATTCAGTCCTCTCCCCTCCTCCCAGTGAGATGTTTTCCGGAAGTAAAAGTACTTGAACGAGTTGTTAGGAAAGTTCCTTCTCTCCAGACACCTCAAAATGTCCTTTTGAATTCAAGCCACATTCTTATAATTGGCCTCAGTTCCATATCCTACAAGAGAACCACATTGGTATAAGGGCTAACCTGGTTCCTGTTTCATGAGTTGCCACGAGGAAATAGGAGGTGACCTGCAATTTTATGAAAAGGCCAGGTTCCAAATCAGGTGTGTCTGACTTCAGAGCTGAGCAGTTCACCCCAGGCATCCCTCCAGAGACACCAGTTTAAACACCCTGAACAGCCTGAGCATTTGAACGGCTGAATACAATACACACCAGCTGGCTCCTGGCAGGCTGAGCTGAAGTCTGGTCGGTTTGGTTGGAGCAAGCAGGTGAAATAAGACAGAGTTCCCAGGTGGGCCGTGGCAGTCAGAATGGCTTCCCCTGACCTCCTTCTCTCTGGGTAACAGATGAACTAACAAACTAATTCATACTCTCTCTCAACCCACGCTCTGAAATGAACCACCCTTATCACGTTACCAAGCCTTTCCTCAGCCCAAATCATGGACCTGAGATCCCCATTCTTCTCCTTCCTGTCTCTGCCCCTGCTTGATGAAGCTCTTTCTCCATCTTCCATTCCTGCCTGGCTTCCCTTCCCTGCCCGCCAACAGCCTCTGACTCTCTCATGTCCCTGTTCTAATCCATCCTACACACCTCAGCCAGGTGTATCTCCAATCTAGGCCCTCCGTTATGCAAACATATTCAAAAGCTATTCATTATCTCTACTACAGCTATCTTTGTATATTACTTTATAGTCTAACGGTGGTCTGTCTCAGTGAATCCTCACAATGACCTGGTTTATAGGAAGGGAATTAAGGCTCAGAGAAGTACAAATTCTCCTCCTTAGCATGCTAGGCCTTTCAAGGTACATCCCAATTTTTGTTTCCAGTCTTAGTTCTCTAAACCACCCCTCAAACGCCAGCCAGACTGTTGACTGAACACACTCTGGTTGCCCTTCATGAAGCAGCAGTACCTGTGGGGTGAGACAGACCTGGGTCTCAAGGCTGGCCATGTGACCGTGGGCAAGTCTTCCGACCTTTCTCTAAATCAAGTCTTGTTAGATGAGATGATTAAATAAAATAATGGATTATAAAAGAGCATGAGACAGAGGGACTCCATGAATGTTAGTTTCTCCTTCCCTCCACCCTTTTGGTTTTGGGAGTTTCTTTCCCCTCAGTAGTTGTCTTTGCCTGTTGAGTTCCCATTTTCACCTTGACGGTGTATCTGATTCTGCCTTCCTTAATGTAGCCTAATGGGAATGTCAGGGTAGCCTTGAACTCCTGCAAGTGGGGGTGACCTCTCCTGCAGACAAGCCAGTTCTCCTGTCTGTTATCGCTGTGTTAAGTCCCACCCTGCCTCCTAGAGTGGAAGTTCTCGGTGGCAGGAAAAGCATTCTCTCTTTGGCCTCACCTCATAGCGCTGCCGGGGACTGTGTACAGAAGTCACTCAGATAACAGTTGGATTCACTCAGGACCACAAGAGGCCTCATGAGGTCATTGTGATTGTTTCGCGAGTGCTGAGGTATTTACTTTCCTCTGAGCACGGCAGCTTCCCTCTCAGATTTATACTGTTCCTATGTTATCTTCAGTGGCAAAAATTGGCTTGCCGAGTACTTGGTGTGACCTCACAGATTATTACAGTTGTTTTTAAGCTTAACATTTAAAAATTGAATGATTTCACACTAAGACCCAATCCTTAATTTCTCTTGAAAAATTTGAGAAGAGGACCTCGGCCCCTCATTTCGTGACGGTGGTCAGCTGGGGCTGTCAGGACCACCGGAGACCCTGCAGGCCCTGTTCTTTCACTACTGCCCTGACCTCCCAGCCTTGGACGTTTGCAGTCTTCAGTATAAACTGTGAAAAATCATTAAAATGTACTTAAACTCTATATTTAAGAACAAAGCAGTTCCTCATTTTGATCCTAGGATGGGTGACCAAGTCGCTGTTATTTCCCAGAGTGGTGAAAAACTGATTCTTCTGTTAGGCATGTTTTTAAGTGTCTTTGCTGCTCTCCATCTGCAGACGTCTTTCACTTGTTTAGAATGTGTGGTGACGGAGACCCCCAGCCCGGTCCCGTGCTGACCCCGGTGGATGCGGCGTCTGTGGCTTCTTTCAGCGGGAGGAGCCCCCAGGCCCACCCTGTCTGCAGGGAAGAGTGGAGGATGCCAGGCCAGGCCACTCCGCAGCCGCAGCCCCCTTTCAGCACTGGTCCCTCCGCGCCCCGAGGGGGAGGTGGGGGCAACACAGAAGCCCAGCCTCGGTGGAGGGAAAAGGAGAAAGAGGAAGAGAATTTTCACACTTTACATTTATATCACATTTAATCCTTACCCCAAGACAGAGTGACAAAACTAAGGCACAAAGAGGCTACTGGTGACCTTCTGTCCCAGAGCAAGGACATAAATGATGAGCAGAGTCTGGGCCAGTTATATCTAAGGTATGTCATGCGCTCCCTATTCTGTCTGCCTTCTTCAGTCCATTCCCACCATATTTCTAAGACTGATATTTGTATAAGTGTTTATTACCTTGAAGACAATTAAGAGCCGAGCTCAAATAAGTGGAACTTGAGCTTCTGCCTACTCTAAAGAGAAGTTTCTGTTCAACCCTTCTCTGACAATGGATCTTTAGGCCTCCAAATTTTCCACCATAGATATCTCTGTAATTTGAATGGTCTTCAGAGAAACAGTAACAAATAAAAAGGAGATAAATCGATTGTAGAATAAGGATAATACATGTCATTGGTTTAGGTCAAAGTGCTTCTCACATACATGTTCTCATTTCGTTCTAACAATGTTTCTGATGTAAGCAGTGAAGTAAAATGGAGTTACATAGGTCAAGGGGTTCTTAAATGGTACCAGGAGGCCATTAAGGAGGTGGGTCTTACCTGCATCCTCGCCAGGTGGAACCATGAACTTTGACCTGGGCCAGACGGCAAGCAGCCCAAGGACTCTGCTCCAACACCTGCAGCTTGCTACAGTCATGACTTTTTGCTTAGTGCCAGCCTTAGTAACCACTTACTTTCAGCCAAGATCACTTTTCTGCCACCAACACCAATCAAAACTCTTTGTAAACAGCATATATATACAAGCATTCCTTTTTTGTCTTTAAAAAATCCTAACTTCTGCTCCCTAGTGGAACACAGTTTGGGTTGCTACCCAAATCTGTGCTTCCAAAATTGCAAGTCTAAGACCCCAAATAAATGCTTATTTTATTTCAGTTCTGCCTCTTTTCTCAGTTGACACTGAGGTACCTTTTTGAAAAACACTAAGTTTTTCGATGAAGCAACCAAAAAGCAAAGGCATGACAGCTGAGCGTGTAGTAGGATGAAATCAGGATGCGGGTGCCGGACTCTGTGGTCTGTTATATGCTCCTGCTTGGTTTTTACTTACACCAGGGTAGAAGCTAATTCTGAAAGCTCTGTTCTCTCTACTTGTGCTTCTGCTGTTATCATCTGTGGTTATTCAGTCATATCATTTATTTGAGCCTTCCTGTGGGGATGGGGCTGAGTCCTCTGCATTCATTATTCCACACATGCCATTATTCCGTTCCCTCAGGACAGCCATGTCACATAGCCACTGCTGTATCCCTCTTTGACTGATGAGAATACTGCATCTTAATGCGTTGAGCGGCTTCCCCAAGGTAACACAGCTAGTAAGTGCTGGAGCAGACTCATATCCAGATCTGGGTAATACAGGACATTTGACATGAGTTGTATCTTTTACCTAGACTGTAAACTACCTCCACAGAGCTTAGCAAAATGGTTTGATGTATCAGGGATACAACTCATCAACTAATGCCAGCGATTTTTTTCCCCTTACATCATTAGTTTTTTCCTGCAGGGATTTTCAGGTCATATTGTTCTCAGAATAATCCTGGTTTTCTATTGGTTGTTCTGATTGATTTTTATACCCTGATAATTAAAAATTAAACTCTCAAACATTTCCTTTGTAGGCTATGAGCTACAATCGCTAATCACAACTTTTCTTTAAATTGATTATTTTCTTTTGAGCTGTTAATAAACATGTCAGGCCTCACTTGGGTTCTCAAATTCTTATTTCCAGATGGTAAAGCTTTCAGATCTGATAAGCTCATACATATCTTACTAAGTGAAAGTTTAAACAAAATGCCACATTTTTGGCAATCTTTGTGCTGTATGACAGCTAAAAGAAAAAAGAAGTTTCCATATATGTCTCTGTTCTCTCCCACCCCACGAAAAAGCCTTCAAATTGTCAACCAATCAAAATGGAAATGAATCACATTTAACATCATCTGCCTTTCTCTTTCTCTGTTTTTTAAAAAATCAGTTTCGTTTGTTTTTAAAAATTGATATACAATTCACATAATATAAAATTTAACACTTTAAAGTGTACAATTCAGTGTTTTTTAGTACATTCATTGTGGTGTACAGCTGTCACCACTATGAAATTCAGGACATTTCCATTGCCACCCCAAAAAGAAACCCCATACCTATATTTCACCCATCCAGTGACAAACACTAATCTCCTTTCTGCCTCTATGGATTTGCCCGTTCTGGACACTTCAGATAAATGGAATCATCTAATATGTGGCCTTTTGTGTCCAGCTTCTTTCAAGAAGCATAAAGTCTTCAAGGTCCATCCAGGCCATAGCATGTATCGATACTTCATTCCTTTTTATAGCTGAATAATGTTTCATTGTATGGATAAACTACATTTTGTTTATCCAATAATAAATTGCTAGACATTCATTATTTTCTTTCTTTTTTTGACTATTAAGGATAATAATGTTGCTATGCACATTTTGTGTACAAGTTTTTGTGTGAAGATATGTTTTCAGTTCCCTCGAGAAAGTACCTAGAAGTGGTATTCTTGGGTCATATGATGACTGTATTTTAGCTTTTTGAGGAATTGCCAGTTTTCCACAGAGGCTGCACCATTTTACATACCCAACCATGGAAGAGGGTTCCAGTTTCTCTACGTCCTCACCAACACATGACATTTTCTGGGGGATTTTTCGCTTGTTTTTATGACTAGCCCTCCTAATGAGTGAGTGGTATCTCATTGTGATTTCAAATTACATTTCCCTAGTGACTACTGATGTTGAACATCTTTTCATGGGTGTGTCAGCCGTTTGTGTATTTTGGAGAACTGTCTGTTCAAATCCTTTGTCCACTTTTTAAAAATTGGGTTGTCTTTTTATTGTTGAGTTATAAGAGTTGTATATATATACTGGGTACTAGTGATGCCTTATCAGATATATAATGTGCATATCTACCTTTCTTGAGCCAATCATAAAGCAAAATATTTCAAGAAAATTTGTGTTTTGCCACCATATTGTGAAGCTTGGCGGTCTCTATCAGGCCCTACCTCGTATGTCCCTATTACTATGTGGAAGTTCACCAGAACTTATACTCAAAAAATGGGGATTGGGGTAAGAAGGAAGCCCTTTGTCAAGAGTTTCATTATTAAGGCTGTGCATTAATCCTCCCACCACTCTGAGGAAAGCCAAGGTCACTGTCTCCCACAGTACAAGGTGCCTTAGAGGCTGAGGATGTGTATGGCAGCAGAAAGTTGAGAGTTTATGGCATTTTTATCCAAGGTGGGATGGAAACATTGTTTTTGCTTCAGAATTAAGTTGTCTTTTGCTCTTAAAGAAAAATTCTGGGGCACCTGTGCCCCACCCCCCACATCATCCATCATTATAGCACATTTCTTCTAGTCAAGATGAGTTTGCCTCTTTGAGGTGGCTTGGTCAGAAGCTTTACGAGGGCTGTCTGAAAGTCTCAAGTGTCCTCATTCAAGCTTACCTGTGACTTTATCACTGCACACCTCAAGGTTCTAGAACCCCAAAGCCAAGGCAGAATAGGGAAAGGCAGACCATAGTCGAAGAAGGTGGCGGCTAAGTAAGAGACTAAGTCGGCCAGGACGGTTATATGCAGGACCTTTACCACAGGAGCAGCCCCCTTGCTCGCACATTGACTGAGCCTCTCCTCCCTGTGCTTGGCTTGAGGCTGGCAGCAGGGTCTCTCTGCTCTGGCGAGGCCTCATGGGTGTCCTTGCCAGATTCATTTACCTCTTTGCTACTCCAAGTGCGGTCCCACTGACTGAATCTGCCGTTTAACAAAATCCCCAGGTGATTCATATGCACATCCAAGTCTAAGAAGCATATATTCTCGCCGAAACGCCCTGTGGGTGCTCACGGCACGTGCTTGGTCAGTTTGTGTCTGTGTGACTAATCTTCATCTTTTCACGTCTTCCATGCGTTTAGTCTGATGTGAGATTGATGCCATCCTAGTTCTGACTGCAGCTTCCTTTCACTGCTGGATGAAGAAAAACAACTGGCATTTCCCTGAAGGGCTCTCAGGATTGTAAATAATTCCATAAAAATCCTAAAATCGTTTTCTGTCTGTGTTTTCAGCCTTCCCGCTTTCTTCTCCACTTCCCTGTCTTTCCGCAGCACCTCCCTCCGCGTTTCAGTGCGTCCTTCATCCCTCCCTGACTCAGACTCCTGGCTGTGCTGGGTCACATCTGTGACTGGCCCTCATTAGACACGGAGCTTTTTGTGGGAAGGGGTTTTATATCATCCATGTTTATATGTTTACTCCCACCACTGGACCTAACATCCCTTGGACAGTAAATATTTGCAGAATTTAATTAGGTTATGGAATCATAATGAAAATTCTTTCACAAGACACTGGAAGAATTTTAAAATGCCTTTTTTTCTGGTGCCACCAAGATCCTGAGACTTCTATCTCAGTGATATCAAGTAATAGAGAGACGAACAAACATTATATTCAGTACATTTTTCATGCATTCCTTATGTCTCATGGTTTTAACCTCGAAATTATTTTCATTTATATGATAAAAGGAAATATTTCTCTACCAAAATAAATACAGTAGACTCAAGGAATAACTTTTTAAATGTGATTACACTGAAAATATTTTACATGAATTTCTCCTCTCAACTCCTGACTCCACTGCTTTTGAGCTCTGTGACCATGACTCCCCTGTGAGAGCCACCACTGTTTAGATGATTTCATGAGAAAAATCCATGAAAAGCACACAGCCTATGATAATTATTAACACTTATTGGGTACTTACTATGTGAGCCACGTTCTCTTTAATCTAAGCACTTTACATAACTAGTCTCATTTTTATATCTCCCAGTGACACTGTGGGGTTATTTTATTGTGCCCGTTGTTATGGAAGAGGAAATAGAGGTACAAGCAGCAGGATAAGTATTTTGCCCAAGATAACACAGCTAACAAAATGCCAAGCCAAGACTTGAAAACAGATATTCTGGTTACAGAGCCTGCCTCTAAATGGAGGTGCTGAATTAATTTCTTCCCTCAGAATGTCTCATGATTTAATATGCCTTATTTCATCATGTAGAGTAATGGTCCCTTGATTATGCATTCTCTCATTTCTATTTCCCCACTGGCTAATGTGTTGCATGAATTAGGTAGTCTGTAAATGATTGCTGGCCGATTGATCCCATGAGATTACATGGGAGTACTTGGAAGAGCAACAATTGTTTTAATACAGAAGTCTTTAATATAGCAAGATATTTTCTATATATTGTGGGACTCAACTTAAATCTTCACTAACTCCCTTATCCATCTTAAAATGGACATACTGGAAGGGTAAGGAATAAATAACTGATGATGCTGTAATGTATAGTCATATGGTTGTTGAGCTAATATGGATGGATCTCTACTATCTCAAACACATAAAAAAATAACACACTTCTCCAAATAATATATAGTCAAACCCAAATGAAAAAAAAAGAAAATCACCATATGCTAGAAATAAAAAGGGAACTGAAAGCCAGATGTGTAAATAAAGCTGATTCTGAGGTCTAGACCCAATTATAGGCCTTAATGATGGGAGACAGGAGTTTTGATATACATATGGATAAAAGAGATAGGATCCTGGCCCATTTATGCATAAAGGAGCTAGAATAAGACCTTTGGATATAACCTAGAACCTTGAAATTTGGTCCTATCCTGGGAAAGAAGACCAGAAAATTCTACCCAGTGACTTGGGAAAACCTCAAGAATGCTTGCCATCTGCCCATGGCTAAGAGTAAAGGGGAAGGGGGCACCTATGAAAAATTAGAGCCTACACTTACATTTAAGTGACTGTGTGACCTTAATTTACACCACTATAGAATGCTGACTTCCTAAACTGAAAAACTAATGGGAAAACTGTCCTGGTGGCCTTGAAACACCTAAATCCCCAGGAGAAATAAATATCCTATACGGACAGTTTAACAGTTCACAGAAAGACAACCCCTCTCCAAAATTAAATCTATAGTAAAAAATTATGAACCACTCAGGGGAAATGATACAAGAGAATATGTATTCCAGAAACTGGAGATGATATAACAATCTGAAAGAATATGTACTAAGTATGTTTAAAATGATTAAAGAAAACAGGTGGCATAGAAACTAGAAAACAGAAAACTGATACTATGAAAAGAATACAGTAACTTCCAGAAATGAAACTTAGAGACAATGGAGTTAAATACTCAGTGGAGGAATTAAACATCCAATAAGTACAACTGAAATAAGGATTAGTAAACTGGGAGATAGGTGTGAGGAAAATCAGTCAAAATATATCACAGAGACAAAAAGAAGGAATATAAAAAGGACCCCAAATCCTCATATATTTGGATACTTTTGAAAAACATATTTTTTCCGTGTATTTTTTTTTGCTATTATTAATATACAATTACATGAGGAACATTATGGTTACTAGACTCCCCCTATTATCAAGTCCCCACCACATACCCCATTGCAGTCACTGTCCATCAGCATAGAAGGATGTTATAGAATCACTACTTGTCTTCTCTGTGTTATATTGCCATCCCCGTATCCTCCCACCCCACCCCCACACCCGCTACATTATGTGTTTTAATTGTAATAGCCCTTTTTCTCCCTTCCCACCCATCCTCCCCAGTCCCTTTCCCTTTGGTAACTGTTAGTCCATTCTTGGGTTCTGTGAGTCTGCTGCTGTTTTGTTCCTTCAGTTTTTCCTTTGTTCTTATACTCCACTCACTTATATATGAGTGAAATCATGTGGTACTTGTCTTTCTTCGTCTGGCTTATTTCACTGAGCATAATACCCTCTAGCTCCATCCATGTTGTTGCAAATGGTAGGATTTGTTTTCTTCTTATGGCTGAATAACATTCCATTGTGTATATGTACCACATCTTCTTTATCCATTCATCTACTGATGGACACTTAGGTTGCTTCCATTTCTTGGCTATTGTAAATAGTGCTGCGATAAACATAGGGGTGCATATATCTTTTTCAAACTGGGCTCCTGCATTCTTAGGGTAAATTCCTAGGAGTGGAATTCCTGGGTCAAATGGTATTTCTATTTTGATTTTTTTGAGAAACCTCCATACTGCTTTCCACAATGGTTGTACTAATTTACATTCCCACCAGCAGTGTAAGAGGGTTCCCTTTTCTCCACATCCTCGCCAACATTTGTTGTTGTTTGTGTTTTGGATGTTGGCCATCCTCATTGGTGTGAGGTGATATCTCATTGTGGTTTTAATCTGCATTTCTCTGATGGTTAGTGATGTGGAGCATCTTTTCATGTGCCTGTTGGCCATCTGAATGAAAAACATATTTTTAAAGAATTTATAGTTCAAAGGAGAAATCACAATAGAAATTATAAGACATTTAGAACTAAACATTGAAAATAATGTGGGCACAAACACTTAGAAGGAATGCATACTCTTAAATGCATATATTGAAAAACCAAGCTTATGTGCTAACCAATTCAAAAAGTTAGAAAAAAATAGGATTAAACCTAAGAAGAATAGAAGGAAATAAATCATTAGAAAACAAAAAAATAGAAAATGTGGTATAGAGTACTGAAAAGCATTTAGAATGGATCTACTTGTATTAATAGGAATAAATCTCAAAGACATAATGAAAAAATCTCAAAACGAAAAGGCAGGTTACAAAAGATATCATTTAAGTCAAATTACCAAACACACAAACAACATTATACATTTTAATGGATAGAGACAAATGCAGAAACCTGTTAGATCCTCACCAAAGTCAACTTTTTCCTGTCAGACTGAATTTGTAATTGTAGGTGATAGACAAAAAACAATAGGTGACTCAAAGTAAACAATCATGGCTATTAACAAAACAGTTTCCCGTTAATAGTAGACAGATCCATCTATGAAGGAAAATATTTATGATCGCAATAATAACAAAATTGTATTCATTTTAAACTCCTCCCCCTCAAATGCTCTAGCACTTAATACAGAACTTGGCATATAGTTGGATGTTAATAAATATTCATTTGGTTTTGCTTTTTCTTGAATTTAGATACCACAAAGAATGTGTTGAATGTACTTTCTTCCCTTGAACCTAAAAATGTATAACTCAAGCCACTGCCTCAATACTCTGTGCTTGTCCCCTTTGCTTGTTAGGAAAATTGTCAAGAATTGAAATGTTTAGCCTTTGGGTGATGGTCAAGAAACATGTCCCTCCAGTGTAGTAATATCGAGTGTTTTAAAAAGACAAAGATGAGCAACATGAGGAAATGCCTACAATGTAATGTTAAAGGAGAAATCCTGAAAGCAAAACAAAAACGCTTACATGCTATAACATGGATGAATTTTGAAAACATTACACTACATGAAAGAATCCAGACATAAATGCCACGATATCAATCAGAATTCTCCAAAGAAACAGAATCTCTTTATATTTATACATCTATGTGAGATTTATTTTAAGGAACTGGCTCACACAACTGTAGGGACCGGCACGTCTGAAATCCACAGGGCAGGCTGGCAGGCTGGCAGGCTGGAACCTCGATCAGGAGTTGATGCTGCAGTCCTGAGGCAGAATTCCTTCTCCTGAAAACCTCAGTTTTTGCTCCTAAGGCCTTCAATTGATTGGATGAGGCCACCTAGATTGTCAAGGGTAATTTCCTTTGTGTAAAGTCACCTAATTGTAGATATTGACCCCATCTACAAAATGCCTTCACAGTGATGCTTGGATTAGTGTTTTATTGAATAACTGATACTATAACCCAGCCAAGTTGACACATAAAGACTAATCATCACAGCTTCACTGTGTGTGATTCCATTTATAGGAAATGGATATATGACTATAGAGAAAAAAAGCAGATAAATAATTTCTAGGGGCCGGGGGGAGTGACTGCTAACAGATATGGAGCTTCTTGTTGGGGTCATGGAAATGTTCTGGAATTACATAGTGGTGACAGTCACACAACATTGTGAATATACTAAAAACCACTGAAACATATACTCTAAAAATGGTAAATTTTATGTCACATGAATTTCATCTCAAAAAATTACAAAAAAAAACCCTATAGTTGTATAAGCCATTAAAAATTACAGGAGATAATATAAAAGAGATAATTCATTTGATGTGCTTACCACAGTCTGACATATAGTATGTACTCAAAAATTGTTAACCACTATATTATGATTAATTGTAATGATATATGGAAAAATGCAAAGTTTCACTTTGCATGTATTTGAGTTGGTGAAAGTTTTGCACTTATTATTTCCAGCAGAGGTGTGATAATACTTTTGTGCAGTAAATACATTTTTTAAGGGTATGAAAGTAAAAACTTTACAGACTCAGAGGCATCTGTTTTTGAGCCAAAGTTCATGGAAAGAGTTTGCAATGGAGGAGCTACTCAACACTGAAGAAAAAGATGGAAAAGGGGGACAGATATATTTCAGTAGAAGGACAAGATAGGGAAACCATCCTCCTATCTATTCAATACATGCACACAGTCATTTGTTCATGCTGACTATTCATTCTACACTTTTTCTTTTCCTATTATCAGCATTCATCTTAGATCAGCTCCCAAAGGGCAAAAAGGCAAATTGTTAAGTTGCTTAATATAGTGCCTAGCGTGATGGCATGGCTAGATAACTATCTCAGTGATAATTAAAAGTATTTTTCCTTTGCCTATAATTTTTATTTAATGAAGCTAAAATCAATCTGTGTACCAGACATCTATTCTGGGGCTTTGATTAAAAATCACAGATTTTAATCTCTTTGCTGCAAATACCCTAAAACAGGAACAATGTTGTTTTCATAAATCTGAATCAAATGCAGTTCAACTATTATTTCTAAACTATTTTTTTTTACTATGAAAAACATGCACATAAAAACAAAAACTGGATGGAATCTGGAAAATGGAGGTGGGGAGGGGGAGAGTGGATAGGTTGGCATAATTAATTATATGAGACTTTCTTTTTTAAACTTGGAAAAAAATCACCCCATTACCTCCAAGATAGTGTTACTAGACAGGCAAATGTTTGAGACATGGGTATGAAGAGATGACATTCTGTGCATCTTCTCTTTTAAGCTTCAATTTTTGAACATGAACTTGAAGAAGAAATGTCTAGCTGAGGTCTTGACTGTTTTCTTCCCTAGTTTCTCCCTTTCCTGTTTTACCAATATACTTAGATTTAACATAAAAACTGGATAAAGCACGGTAAACTCACTAGGAGCTAACGAGCTGCCTGTAGATTTAATAATGAACTATTCCCATTTTGAAGTTGAGGACACCAAGGCTCAGAAATGATCATAGCTTCTCGGGCATTCAAAGGGACCTTTGACGGCATCTGATCCAACCCTATGGCCCCATGAGTCTAATCCCACCACTCGACAACTGCAGATGTTAAAGTTCTGGCCCAAGGGAGCACAGTTTGTAAATGGCAGAGCCAGAACTCTTGCATGCTTCTCTACTACCGTGTTCTTCCCAACCGGCTTCGGTACCTGCTTGGGAACTCCTTGCTGTGTGGGGGAGGCAGCCCGAGAAGGAGTTGCTGATACTTTCTGGGGCTTCGAAGGCCTAGGTAACATTTTACCTCTAGGCTTCCTTGTGGGCCCTGCTGAGGGCCTCCACAGAACTGCACTATTCAGGGAGGTTCCCCAGTTCTGCGAGTGGCCCTACCAGATGGTTCTGACTGCGCACCCCCAGGCCGAAACTCATTCCCAGCAGCCTTCAGCTGTGGAGACCTCTCCACACTCCTTAATCCAGCCTCAAGCTGGGACTCTGGAAAAGAGTAGGGGAGGATTTTAGTGAAATCCTGACCTCATCTTGGAACCTAGAAAAATCTTCCACTGGTTTTTTTCTTGTCTGCACCTCATTTTCCAAACTTAAGTGAGAACAGGATAAAACATGCCCATTTATTGGGTGTAACTCCTGGCTGAGGTCACTCAACAGCCACTTCTTGTATTTAAGGGTCTGAGGGTGACATTGATGGCCCAGGTTTCATCTCCCAACTGCTTTTCCAGGTGTTGGTTGGTATTTATATTCTCCTTTTCAGTAAAAAAGGAAATATTGGAGTACAATTCATGATACTCAACTTCAAGAACAAGCTTGATAGAAAGCTTTCATTACTAAATACAGTAACCTATTTATGGTGCCTCTCACCTCTGATTGCTTTCAAATGACTCCTTGTGACGACTCTTTTATTTCTCCCATAAAAACTCATATCTGGCTAAAGGCTGAAAAATAGCAAGTACATTTCCTTCTAATCGCTCTGCATTCATATGGGTTGGAGATGATCAGAGGCACAGTTAATCGCTAGTAATAGAAACCCTAAGATGAGCACTTCTCCTGCTCAGCGGAGTGCTTTTGTGGCTGGTTTTTGAGCACAGACACATGTCCTTTATTTTTACATACAGAGTTTTGACATACAAGCCAAAATTTTATTTGAGGCAACCTAAATAGTATGAGTGAGAATGTCTGTTCGTTTTTTAAAACAGTGAACATTAGAGAGTATCCTATGGCAAAATACAGGTATGTTCCACATAGACCAGCTGAACCTATAGGCAACTGATTAAGTAGAAAGTAAACACAACATGCTTTTTAAATTCACTTAAAATATGTTGAATCTTTAGTGTTCTTAACCATTTAAGTGTCTAACACTAGGGTTTGAAATAGGAACCAAATAGAGCTGATAATAGCATTTTTTTTCTGGTTTGAGCTACAATTTAAGAAATGTTTGTGTATAGATTGGTTCCAAAAATAATTAAAAGTGGCTAATCAGAAATACATAGAGTGATGTATGCACGAAATAAAGAGATCAAGGCAAAGGTAGACTATGTAGGAAAATAAAATTAAGCCAAGGATAAGGTCACCACACACATGTAAATCATATGAGGTTCAGCTGTTTGGTGTGGGAAGTAGACATGAATAAAAATGAAAACTCTGGCATTGATTGTAATTCACATTTCTTTTCACTGTCCTAGAGTTCTTAACGATACCCAAACAATTCTAAATTTTCAGAAGCTAGCATCTGAGTTTGTGAATGATGCCCAGTGACTCTCCCTGCCCTTGGGCCATCTTAATTCCAAGGAGCGTGTTTTCGTCAGAGGCTGATGAAGGCAAATAGATGTGCAGGGCAGCCCAACCCACTTTATTTCTTGGTTTAAAAAAAAGGAGTAAGGGCCAGGGGTGGATTTGGGCAGTTAGATGTTATTGAAACCATTTGGAAGAGGATAAATAAGAAATATTTTAAATTTGTTTTAGTTATCAGAGTTATCACAAATGAAGGAACTCATATAGACATCTTGTCTGTAGACATTTCTTGATAGTGAACATTTCCCTAATAAATTCACATAGTCACAAGCCTCAAGGTCTGAGGTACTCAGGATCAGAAGCTACATAAAAACCTTGATCAAACAAACCTGAACATTATCTAGAAAAAAGAAGGCGAAACATTATAGAACACGACTGCTCAACAATATGGTAAATATACCAAACGAATAGAATCTTATGTTATAATTATGAAAGTTACATAAACAGAAGAGTATTTAGAGAATTATAAAAAGAATTTATGATAAAAACAAAAACTACTATGTAAACTATGAAATACATAAAATATCTAAGGTAGACAAGGAATTAGGGTTGTGTATAAAAGCAAAATAATTGTATTGAGTTGACTAAGACGATGAATTTTTCTTAGAGTATTTTCTGATGTTTTGTCATAATAAATATAATTGAAAGAGAAGAAAAGAAATGAGAAAAAAAGCTTTCCCATGAAGAATATTTTTTGCAGATTTACTGAATTATGTATACTTTCTACTCATTAAAATCTGATTTGTTTTTTAAGTCTGAAATATTTGCAGACTCATAGATCATCTAAATTATTTTCTTTGTCATTAAAATGTGCATTGGCTGGGTATTTGTCCATAGAAATATATACAGGAGAACTCAACGATGTTCCTCTTCTTTCCAATCTTTGTTTTCGTAGGGATTGTCATGGGAGTCTTGGTTCGAGAATACAGCAAGCTCTCTAATCTAGAGAAATTCTACTTTGCATTTCCTGGAGAAATTCTAATGAGGATGCTGAGACTCATCATTTTGCCATTAATTGTATCCAGCATGATTACAGGTACCTTGAGAAAGCAGATGTTCTCAACAATTATTTAAAGAGCCATCACCTAAGTCATTCATTTCTAATTTTGGAAAAAATATAAATGCATTTGATGCATCACACACACACACACTCAAAAAGTGTGTATTTACTTGAGTGGAAATATTTCATCACTCACACTGGCACTGTTTTCTGTGGAGTACTGTCCACCACAGTTCAAATCTTCATTTGTCCAGCTATCTAATATCTTATAAGGAAGCTGCCATTTTCAAACATAATAAATAAAACTCTAGCCAGGGCACAGAATGGGGTGGTGGGGAGTCATATTTGGTCACTGAACTGTGTCCTTAGGCAAAATGTGTTGTCAGTTTGGGCCAGATTTCAGTAGTTCACTCATTTATTTCCCTGCTCTGTCTGCTCAGCGGCTGCCTGCAGGGTCCCTCAGCCCTCTCCTCACACACTTCTACTCCAACCAACTCAGAACCTGCCACATGCCTGCCCTAAGAATTTACCCAGGGGACCAGCAGCCACATGATATGAGAAAAGTTTAATTATGGGTTGGCACCATATTTTAAAGGCCTAGTATTTTTAAGCGAACTTGTGTCACAGTTGAATTTGGTAATGATTTTTCCTTTATTGGTCATGTGGCAGGGTCCCTTTAAAGAGCAAACTCTTATGTACATAGAAATCAATTTGGTTTACAAAATGTCATTAGTCTGGGTCTGGTAAGCATCTCTGTGCATTCCATAGTTTATTGTACTTAATTCTGTTAAAAAGTGAAACATGGCATGAGAATTAGGTTTTACAGAATCATGCAATTAGGATCCTTGACATGTCCTATTCAATAACATGTTTCTCCACCCACTAAAGAGACGGGGACTAATCTATGTAGAGTACCGGACATTGGCTAGGGGAAGGGATGGTGGGTATAAGGCTCTGCTGGGTTCAGGAACTGCATTGCTTGAAGATCTATAGATTTGGCAATTGAACTTTTCAAGTGCCGAACTCTAGTGAGACTAGAAGGCCTTGGGAGCCTTGTTCTTAAATGGTCGTGCTGTTCCTGGCTTATTACAAACCTAAAGAGAGCATTTAATTATTTTTATTTATATGTTTACTTCCACTGAAAAAAAATAAGATCAGGAAACAGTGGACATATGTTCCCACATACCAACAGTGGATTGGAGCTGAGAGAAACTTCTAGTTGGAGCCAATATATCTGAGAATGCCACAATCCCCACCTCTCCATATTACTAATAGCTCACTCACTTCACTTATTTACATTACTTGCTGGCCCCTTTAGGCACTGCCATTACAACCCCTTAGGATTTTCTCCATACCAGAGATCCTTAATCTTTTCTTAGGCTCCTTTGAGAACATGGTGAAAGCTTTGGACTCTTTCCCAAGAATAATGCTCACAGGTTGCACAGGTTCACAAACCACTTGATGACTGAGGCTATTTAGATCTTGTGTCTAGAGAAAGTTATGAAAGTTTGATCCAAATTAGGCAGCAAATACAAAACTCTTATAGTAAACCATGTTTTAGAAGAAAAGGTAATAATACACATAGGAACATACTAGTTGTATGATATTGGGTGTTTGAAAATACGTACTACTTTTGGCAGTCAACAACTAGAGAGATTTCTGCAGTCTGGCTGTTTTAGGTGCTAGCTCCACCTTGTAAATAATCTACAGGAATGATTTCGAACCTTCAGCATTGCACTAACATAGCCAGCTGCTTTTTGAAGCTGTAGCACAAGTATGATAGTTTTACATGTTTTTCTTCACCAAACCACCAGCAGTTAAACAGGAGTTAGAGAGAGAGCAGACCCACTACCTGTTCTTTCACACAGATAAAATGGTCAAAGATTCAGGGGACATGAGCAAAGCAGAACAGGCACAATGAGGCCCTAGTCAGGCTTTACATTGTCAGGTTTAAAGGAGAAGTAATAATACTAGTGTCAACAAGGGTGTGGGGAAGGGGCTCATTCGTACATTTTCGGTTACTGTATAAGTTGGAACAAACTTTCTAGGGGGCAGTTTGGAACATGTTCTGATCTTTCCACTTAGTAATTCTACTTCTCAGAACTTAATCATGAAGAAATAATCAGAGATATGTTCAAATATTTAGGTACAAGGACATTTGTGGTAACACTTTTTTTAATGATAATAAATTAAAAGCAATCTAAATGTATGTTATACCATAAGTTAGGATTCTACACAACTATTAAAAATCTTGTTTGGGAAACATGTCTAATGACATGTGGAAATGTTCCTAATATGGTATAAAGTAGGAGAATAAAACAAATTACACAATCCAAATTTTATTAACGTTCATATATGTTTTTAAAAGTTAGGAGCAAAACCAAATAGTTAATGGTTAGACCTGGATAGTAAGAAAATGTGATTCATTGTGCTTTCCTTACATTTTCAAGACAAAGACAAGATATTTTTGTTCATTTTTTTTGTTTTGTTTTGAAAAAAGAAAGAAGAAAATGGGATGGATTGTGCTCTGTGCGTCCAGCCTTGCCTCTGGTAGCCTCCCCGCTCCTCTCTCCCCAGCTCGGCTCACTGCCACTGCAGCCCAGCCACCTTTACCCTGGGGTTCAGTCCCTCCCCCGGCCCTGCAGTGGTCCTCAGCCTCCCCAGCCAGCTCAGAGCCAGCAGGGACAAAGGAGAAGATGGCCGGGAAAGATACACAGGAAGAGCGGTTTGCACATTTCAAAAGGCCTTATAAATCCAGCAGATCAATAGCCTATGTTCTACATTTATTACAATAAGAGGATGCATGTTGGAAGCTGGGGAGACCTGAATGAGTGCCCTAAGGATATGTAGATTGGAGGTGGAAAACTGAGAGCCAAGACTAATGATCTGTGCTCCTGCATAAAGGAAAATCTCTTTCCAGATTAACCAGTACAAGAGCCTCTGCTGACATAAAAATACTTACTTTACAACTATATGTTTCTTTTAAACAGGAAGAATCCCTCTTCACATGATGAGGAGGGTAAGATGTCATTGGGGAAATTTGAATATCGACTGGCTCTGAGATGGTATCAAGAAATCATTGATAGTTTTGTTAGTAGTGATAATGGCATTTAGTTTGTAAGAAAATGTTCTTACCTTTTAGTGCACATAGAATTACATAAGGCTAAAATAACAATGTCTGGGATTTGCTTTAAAACAGAAAAAAAGAGAGAGAAGGAAGGCACAGTAGACATAATCTCAAGGCATTTTCAGAGAGAGACAGAGTAGGTACTAACAGAATCCTGCCCATCACTTACATCCTCAGGGACACACTTGTGCCATGCACAGAATGTCTGTGCTTGGGCCCTATTAACTTTTAGGTTTGTGAGCTGTGTTTATATCGAACCACCAGGGAAAGATCAAGGAAAATGGCTTATGAACATGCCCAAGATCTGTGGGTCTCCCCTGCCAGTGAGTTTAAATTCAGGTAGTTTCTTTAATTACCCAAACTATAATGACTTGAGCCGCCTCTGTCAAGCACAGGAATAGAACAGCGCCTCAGCTCCAGCCTGCAGGGGTTCCCTGAGCATCTTTCCAGGAAGGGATCTTAGCTGCGCTCAGGAAGCAGTCCCCATCTCTTCCAGTCCAGCCTCTTTGCCACCACCGTCTGAGCCAGAAGCGCTCCATCGGGGACAGCTGCCTCTCCTGGTGTCTCCCGTGACTGACGCTACCCCTCTGGCCCTGAGGAGCTCCCCCTTATCCTGCAACCTAAGACGAGGCTACTAGTCACCTGAGACTAGGCTATTACTTGGGACAAAGCTTTAAAAAGTTTGTGGGATAAACGCAGGTGAAACTTATTTATATAATGTAAGCTGGTGACATCTAGCTTCTCCCTGAAGGGGTTCTTTCCAGATCCCCTAGGGCCCCTCAAGAGGGCAGCCCTTTCCTTGGCTGCCATCCTGCCTCCAGGAGGTCGAAGCCAGCTTGCACGTCCCCATGACGATGCTCCAGGCCTGGCTGCCCCTCAGACCTGCACCACCCGACACCGGGTTCTCAGAAGGAAAAGTCTCATCATCCCATGGGTCTGCCTGTCCTGGCCCAGGAGCAACCTTTCCCTGGGATGTTCACCACTGTGGAAGACCTGCTCCAGAGGAAACCCCCTCATAGCCACCAGGGGGAGGTTTTGCCACGGGAGCCATCAGGAGACTCACACTAGAACAGGTATCATTAGTACCTGCTGGGTGGGGGCACACCACTTAACCCGCAGGCCGTGTGTCTGTTCAGGTCAGGCTCTGCCAAGCCCATGCTGGCTCCTGTGCACAGTTCCTCCTCCAGAGCAATATGCTCCTTTCTGCCCATCCCGGCGGCATCTCCCTCGAGATTTCCCACAAATGCAGGCTCCTCAAGAAGCGATACCGGTTTGCAGCTCAGTGCATTCCAAGTTTACACCACACCAAGAAAACTCTCTCCTTTCCCTCTACCCCAAGCCTCTGAGTCCCTGGGTCCCAGTACTGATTCCAGCTCCCTCTCAAGTCACGTTACCAAACATAAGACTGTAGAAAACACTTTTGTTCTGTTTATCAAGGACTTTCCAGTTTCCACAGAGTATTGGTTGGGTATTGGATTTATATTTGTGGGGAGCTTCTCCAAAGATAAATTTAAGATACCACCCTTAGAAGATTTTTTAAAAAATCCTTCAAACTTCTTTTAAATGGTTGTCACTCCAGCCTTTACATTAAAATTTCAAAATGTTTAGGGATTGATCACAATTCCAAGGGCAGAGTTTTAAACATTTTCCTAAGATGACCAAGAAATTTGTGTTGAGTTAGAACACAGCTATTGAAGCCAGAGGACTTACTATATTAATTTGATGTCTACAATGCCTTTTCTCCAAAGTAGAAAGGGGTACATGGCATATAAGAAATGGAGTTCCCACAATGAATGTGCCACTTGCCACGGTAATAAAATGAAAAGTGACAAGATATAAGTGTGTCCTGCTTTTGTCTCTCTCTGAGATAATAAAGCCCAGAGAATCAACCATGAATATGCTTTCCTTCCACCTAAACTGGGCTAGACTAGTTCACAGCTCTCTGTTCAGCTATAAGTTAACCTGGCTTTCTTTCTTAAAAAAAGGAGTGAGAAGCCCTGCAGGGATTCTGAGGTACCTCCTATGTGTTGAATGCATGGACCTGGGAGACCATTCATTCATTGCATCTTTGATGGCCCAAGCTCTGTGCTAGGCACACAGGATATAAAAATGAGTCCTACTCCAGCAGGGAAGAGAGAGTACATTATAAAGCTGTGTGACAACTGGTTTTTGGGAATGGGGACAGTGGAGGGGATTTAGGGTGGAGTAAAGAAAAGAGGCGTAAAGAGTCAGCTGAGAGGAGGCAGGCATTCCAGGCAGAAGAAGAGAGCAGGTGGGACGGCATCTTGTGAGGACGCGGAGCCTCCCATGAATGCTGGAAACATCGGGGGAGGAACGGGCAAGGAAGGGTGAGCGTGGGGTTTGGGTGCCTTCTGAGGGCTCTGTACTTGGGCCTGGAGGCACGGGGAGGCAGGTTACAGCAGGACTCCCACCTGTGCCATTCTCTACAGAGGGACATCCTGAACAAGCTTCAGGTGGGGAAGAACTGTTAAAGAAAAAAAATCAATGACACTTGTTGGGGCAGACTCCTTTCAGGACATCATAATAGGGACCGGGACCACTGCATGGGATTTTGCAGTGGGGAAGAGAGATTGGGCTCAGCTTCAGATGAATACAGCATCGGCAAGTGGGAGCTGATAGCCCCACACAAGAGGAGAGGGCAGGGGGTCAGGGGATGGATAATTACTGAGAGGAAACATCAGGGTGAGTGGGATTCTGGCTAACCTGGCCTAAAAGGATTCTTGCTTAAGACAAGCCAGAGTGATCGGACATCGCCTGGGGGGTGGTGAAAGGTGAGGAACCCAATTATATATCAAGAGTGATCAGATATTGAGGGTGCTGATTAAATCGACTGAGCAGAGTTCTTGCTAAAACTAGATTTTATAAGGAAGTGGACAGATGGGCTTAGGAGAAGGTTCAGGAACCTGAGTAAACTATAGTCAAGCAAAGAATCTTTGTCAGTATGGACCATAGAGGGGCAGGAGAGTCTGGTGGGTAAGCGTGCAGACCGAGGAACCCAACGGCTCAGGTTTGAATCTGGCTCTGCTGTTTGCTAGCTATGAAACCTTGAACAGGTTACTTAACTTGTTCTCACCTATACTAGGACCATGTCACAGCACAATTAAAGGGCTGCATACTTTTTTGATTTACTCTTTTTGTCTGATACTGTTAGATATTTCTAGAAAGTCCCTGCATTGGCAACAGAATCCTCAGGGCCACTGAGCCATACATATGAGAGTGCACATGGGGTGTTCATTCTGGAAGTAAACCCACTGTAAAAAGATTTGCCGTGCTACTAGTTTATAAAGTGCACCAGCGTGTAAATAGCTTCTGCCCAGGAGCCTGAGCTACCAGTTTTACAGGATAGGGAGAAGCAAAGAGAGAGCACAATAATAATTCAGTCGTGACAGAAAACCAGGGAAGTTGCATTTCACTGTTAGCTCTCCTGATGTCAAAGCATCCAGACGGACTTTGAAGAGAATGCCTAGCTTCTTATTCTTCTGCGGTGTGTTTAATGCCTTGTTGAACAGTAAGCCTCCTACAAAAGTTCGTGGGGTCTTCTGAAAAATCGGTTCCAACTACAAAGACCACCACACTCCGTGGAATAAAAAAGAAAAAGAAAATGTCTGTAACCGCCACCTGGACTGCTGAAGAGGCAGGCGGCCAGCCTGCTGCTTAGCGACACATTTTGAACATCAGATGCTGACAGAAGCTGCAAAGTGACCTTTAGTTGGTTCTGCCTAAGGACCAGTTTATTTTGTTAACTTCACTGAATAGTCTGAGGTGGTGATATAACCTATTTTAAGGGAGTTCTTTGTATTAATGTCTCTAAGAAAAATAGATATTGTAGGTGAAACGTGCACAAAAACATATTTTGCATGCTCCCCTCTGCCTTTTCTCTTCCATTTTAACATCCAGGGATATTAATCCAGGCTGCAGAGATCTCCCTGTGCCCTGGATTAACAAAACGCCGTCATAGCCAGCCTTGCTTTCCTGGGGAAACACACTTGTTTATTCACTGTTCATAGCAATCCAGTGAAGTAGGAAGGGAGGTGGGACTTTATCTCCAATTTTAGAAACAGGAGGTTAAAGAGAGATTAAACCACTTTTCCAAGATCACACACATCAGAAGGGCAGCACCTGAGACTGACATAGTTTCAAGTTCCATTCTGGAACATTCTGTTCAGGGACTGGAGTGTGTGAGGGGGTCTAGGGGCAGGCAACTATACCTTAATGACTAGGTTATTCGTTCAGTGAACGGATGTTTGTCAAGCTGTTATGTGCTGGGCATGGGGCATACATTGGAGAACAGGAAGACATCTAGGTCCCCTGCCCTGTGGAACAGATAGTCTTGTGAAAAAGACAGACCCTAAATAATAAAAGCTGTGAAACATTATATGAACAGGATGCCAGGAGAGGAAAACAAGGGAGCCTGGGTTAGCCTAGTGACTCCGGGAAGGACTCTGAGGAGAAGACTTAAAGATAAGTAAGTGAAGACTGGGGAGAAGCAGTCAGGCAGAGGGAAGAGCCTGTGCGAAGACGTTGGGGTGGGAGGGAGGGAGCTCTGCTCCGGAGGAGGCCTGGAGGAGGGCGACCGACCAGGGGGGTGGCACAGGTCGGGGCTGGGAGGCGGGCAGGCACTCTTACTGCAGGTCTCGTTAGCTGGGGAAAGGATTGTCTGTTTTCTTCATTAGTATCATTGGAGGGTTATCCCAGAGTGTGAAATGGCCTGACACATGTTTTTAAAAGATCTCTTTAGTGGGCATGTGGTGAAGGAATGCAGAAGGATTATGGAAGGAGAGAAGGAATAAATGAGTTAACACTTGTTAAGTGCCTCTCATTTGCTCAGTGATACACATCCTGTAGATCATTTCATTCAATAGTTACGGAGGCTCTCCAGAAAGTACATATTAAGTTCTAGGCACTGTGCTAAGCATTTTACAGATATTATTTGGAAACCTGACAACAGCTGTGCAAGGTGGTGTTTATTTTACTCCTCACAGTTACCCTTGAGGAAGTAGAGACATTTAAAACTGAGTCTGGGAGAAGAAGGCTGATTTGAGCCCATGCTTGTTTCTCTCCATGTCAGTGGCATCTCTACTAGTGACAGAGAGACAGGCGGCGTCTGGATAAGGGGGTTTTAACTCCTGTGCAACCATGAGCTGCTTGGACGTTGTGTCCACTTACCATGGTAAAGTACCATCAAACACCAGACCGAAAAGGCTGCCAATAGCAGTTCATTTTGCTACCTTAGTGGTGAGGTGGAGAGAGGCTGTCATAAAAACTTTGTTCTCCAGTGGGTGGTACCTTAATCAGAGGAGTCTTTTGCCTTTGGGTGTTTATTTTTAAAACATGCTATTATTTAGCCCATGGCAACTGCTTCTTTTACAGTGTTTTTATAAAAAGTTTTAATAGATTATTACTGCTTTGGCCAGGAGCCAGCATCCCAGCTCATCAGAGCCTCTACCAAGGTAAAAAAGCAAGTGTGGTTTCTTAAAATAAAAAGCTAACAGGTTCCCTAACTTCCAAGGACAACCTTGGATTGGTATATTTCTAGGCCACAGCCTCAAAACAGTCCCTGCTTTTAAAGGACAACCCTGGGCTCTCTGGTACCTGGGCTTGTTACAGAAAAAAAATTCGATGAGATTTGTTAAAGGCGATAAAGCAGACTTTATTCAGGACCATCGAGATAGGTGTAGGCATTTTGCAGTGGGGAAGAGAGAGTGAGCTGAACTCTAAAGAACCAGCAAATGGGAATTTATAGCCAAGGAGCAGGGTGGGGGTCAGCGCATGGAAAATTATTAAAGACAAACATCAGAGGTAAGGGGGTTTCTGGCTACACTGACCTCGCAGGACTCTTGGTAGGCAGGCTGGGGTAGTCAGACATCAGCTGGGTGATGGCAGAGGAGAAAGAACCTGACCAGGTATGGGGCAGGGGGTTCTGGTCACACTGACCTAGCAGGGTTCTTGCTAAAACTGGATTTTGCAAGAAAGTGCGCTGATGGGCCTAGGACAAGGTTCAGAAGCCTGACTGAAGTGTGGTCAAGCAAAGAATCTTTGTCAGAATCCTGCTCTTTTTCTGCCCATTTCAGGTCCTGCTCCTCCGGGTGGCCCCTGGTCACCTCAGCCTGCTGACACCTCTGGCTCATCAGAAAGCCCGTAATGCCTTTTCGTCTGAACAATGCTTTGCAAAGTTTTTTAAACTGGGTGGAAAGAAATCCAGTTTTTTTAATTTCCAATCTGCCACAGACCAATCTTTTTAACTATAATAAAAACAAATAGCTAGAAAAAGATTAAAAAACAAAGACATACAAAATGCTATCCCTATTGTTTATTATATTCACCAGACATTAAATTACTTTTCCGGTTGCTGTAAGCGTTTTCAGACACTTAAGATCTCATCACACCTGCTTTGTAATGTGTGAGTGCATGGCCCCCTGTCATTTGCTAACTCCCAGAGGGCAGGTGTCAGCTCCCAGAAGAAATGAGTTCTGGGGTGGACTGTAAAGAGCAGTGGCCCTCTAGACTTTACCAGGCATGAGGCATGGCTTGAAAGCAAGTAATCCAGGTGGCAACTGAGAGTAAAACCCCAGGATAAAGCACAGTGATATGTCACCTGTCACCTGTTTGGAACTAAGCCATGTGTGCCATCTAACCTTACCTCAGTAACGGGGGGCTGTATTCTTACCACTATGTCATAATGGCTCTATCATGCTACAAAATTCTAGAACATCACTGCCCAGTAGAACTTCCTGGAAATGTTCTTGCTTTGTGTTGCCCCTTGCAGTAGCCACAAGCTCCGTGTGGCTTGTGAGCACTGGAAATGTGTCCAGTGTGACTGAGGAACTGATGGGGAGATGCCGTCTTCGGAGTCCAGCCCCTGGGTTAAGGAACTGTTCCCACAACAGTATCCATTGAGCTAGACCCCATGTTCCCAACAGGAGCAATATCGCCCCAAGGCAGCAACGGCTGGTTCTTTGGGGTGAGGGGGAAAACTTACTTTTTATGTAAAAAGCACATGCATACATTTAGTACATAAGCAGATATACAGTTTGTCTATGGCATTAAAATTTCATGGGGTTGTCCATTAGGAAAAAAAAAAGTCTAAAAGGCGGAGTTGGACTACACCATAATAAAAAGAAACCAAGGTATGCAAACACTGAAGATGCTACATATGCTCTCACGTGGAGATCTGTTGTCAGTGAGAAGCGTTCTTCCCGGCCGCCCTGGGGCTGAGCCAGTGGCCTCGTGCAGGCGGTTTCTAAGGAGACTGCCTGCTTAGTTCCTAATCTTCGGCACCAGTGGACCTTTGAAATGGGCTCACGTTGTAAGGAGAGGACTACCTGTGAAAGTGCAGCTCTTTTAACTGAAGTACAGTTGACATAATATTATATTAATTCCAGGTGAACATAGTCATTGGAAACTTATATACATTACAAAATGCCCACCACAGTAAGTGCAGTTACCATCTGTCACCATACAAAGTTACTACAATATCATTGAGTATATTCCCCATGTTGTACCTTTCATTCCTGTGACTTCTTTATTTTACAACTGTAAGTTTGTACCTCTTTAAAAAGCAGAACTCTTTGGGTCACACAGAAAACATCAAGTAAAAAAATTCAGAAAGCACCTGCCTCATTTAATGCACTGGGGACCCAGAGAAGAATAAGCCTCAGCCTTAAGGTCAATGCGGTGATAGAAGTGCACACCAGAAGGTGAGGTATGTTCATCACCATCTTCTCCCCTGCCCTGAGCTGGCCGAGTGAGGAGGCCGTATTGAATTTTATAATGGAGTTAACCTTGAGTTTGTTCATTCAACATTGTTGAGCCCCCGCTAACTGCTGGACACTGGTAAGGTCTAGAGACTGTGCTACCCAGTATGATCGCCATTAGCCACTGAGATCAATTAAAATTCACTCCTCAGTCACACTGGCCACGTTTCAGGTACTCACTAGCCACATGGAGCTTGTGACTACTGCCATGGGCAGAACAGAGAGAGACTATTTCCACCGTCACAGGAAGTTACATTAAGCGGCACTGGCCTAGAACTCTGTAGCACATGGACAGAGCAGTATGACAGAGTGGTTAAGTCTAATGGCCTGTGTGGTCAAACCTGAGTTAGGATCCCAGCTCCGCCTCTCAGCAGCTATAGGGCCGTGGCATGTTTCTGAGCCACGGTTTTCTCCTCTGTAAAATGGGAATGAGAATGGCTTATAGTGAGAACTGGAGGAGATGATGTACCTCACGTGCAGCCGTTGCTCAGTACACAGTGTCCGTTGTCATCATTGCCAACAAGTTTCATTGTGACCATCATCGTTCTTACTGGCAGGTCGGGTGGCCGTCCAGACAGGCATTTTATATTCATGCTCAGTTCAATAATGTCTCTATTATGGAATTTCAAAGATTAGGCTGTTTCCCTGCTAATGTTCTTTCCCGGACAGTAGTCACCACCCCATCCTCAACATTTCACTATAAATCGTCCAAGAGCCTGTATCTGGGGACCAGCTCTGTCCCCAGGCAGTAATGGCTGGAGAGGCAGAGGGTAACTCTAGAGATACAGAGAAGTACGATTGTTGATTTGAATGCATTTCTGATGTATCCAGGAGAATTCCAGGACTGAGGTAGATTTGAGGAATTGGGAAAAAGAGCTCTTCCGGAAAGTAACTACAAGAGAGTTGCTGTACTCCAGCAGAGAGGAGCTAGCTGACAGCTTTAGGGGATGTATTTATTTAAGATATTTCCACCAAGAATCTCATTATTATAAACCCTTTTATTGCCAGCTGGGCCCTGGAATAGAAGCAGAGGCACTAGCCCATGGCCAAATCATTAAGACAAATTAAGACATATTAACATATGCTGGAAACAATTACCCACATAGATTTAATTTGTTTCACTGCTGGAAGAAAATACTGAGGGCATGAAATGCATACCGGAGAATAATTCTGTAGCTTCCCTGTGAGCCTATCACTTGTCAACACCTTAGGGGCCTGGAGATACTTAAATTGGACATCTACCAAAGGACAATGTATCTGAAAATACAACCTCTATTAGGTGAGAGTCACGTGTTCATACAAGTTATTTGGAATTCTGTTCAATTGGTGATTTTCTTGATTTTTTTTAACCTACCATTGCTGGTAATAAACGTTTCATTTATCAAAATAATGCACAGAGCTCTAAAATGGAATGGGCACATTTTATAGTTATATAATATATTTAGCAACGTTCCATATTTGCATTACTAAGAGACCAAACTAAATATGAGATAGTTCATTCATTTCTGAACTGTGGCCTTCAGTATTTCTTGGTTTTTTTGTTGTTATTCTTTCTGGCAGAATTGTTATTTTTTAACTTTGGGAAAAGAAAGTGTTCTCCGCACACCAAACCACATTTTTTCCCAGAGATAGAGAGAGAGAGAACAGAACTATCGTCAAGGTTATTCTAGGATGTAATTGTTGCAATATGCTCATCATATGATAATTGTATAATCTTGTCCCGGAGGTTGGTGAATAGGCCCTTAACAATATCCCGGGCGGCCATGAAATGGCCAGAGCCCCTTCTCTCAAAACATTAACTTCCAAAGGGGCGATCAACAGCTGGAGGATGGTGTGTTTAGAGATGACTCGCTCTGTCAGCATAACAATGATTAACTTCCTTAGCAAATTTTTTCCTGTACATCCGATATGTACAGTTACATGTGAGGAGCAGAATCCTTGTCACTCTTTAAACAATGAATAGGCCTTTTATAGTGTGAGGGGCGAATATAAAAGCTCCTGAGCACGCTGACCGCTGACAGGCACTACCTGTTCCTTGGGGTTGCCTCTGACAGCTTCCTCATGTCTCCCGCTACCCTGTACTTCAGACTAAATGGTCATGGACGACTCACACATGTTTAAGACTTAAAATGACATTTTCTGTGATGATCATTTGCCTCAAAATGTGATTCTCATTTTGGATATCAGGCAGGGGAGAGCCCGAAACCTCCAGTGACAGCTCGCTGAAAGCTGGTTTCGTTGCTTCTTAATCTGCCCTGACTCCCAGGCCAGTTAGAGAGCGGCGCCATTGAACTCCATTTATAGAAGCATCTTTGTTGGAAGACAGAGGTTTCTAGCAAAAGGGGATGCATGCCTTCCACCTCTTACAGCTAATCTTGGCATTCTAGGCAGCTTTTTCAAGTCCAGGCAACATTCAGTCATTTTCTTGGCCACTGAAGACCATTTGAAACTAGATCTGACAACGTAGCGGTCTCTTAAATCAGAAATTTAAAAAATGGAAATTTTAAGGAGTCTCACGATCAAAGCCATACACTATAAGGTTGTTAACATACAAGCAATTCAAAGGTCATGAAAACAAGAAGCAAATATGCCAGCCCAATGGATAATGAAATTACCATGATTTATCATTGAATTTGGCTCTGAGACTAAAGATCCAACAGTGAGTGGATGATCAGATTCATTGTGTTACAGTCATAGGACAGAATATTATGTAGCCCTTAAAATGATCTGCATGGTGAACTTGTAAAGATAAGAAAAAAGTGTTTATAATACAGTATTAAGAAGAAAGGATTGAAAACTAAAATGATCTCAGCTAGATTTACAAAAAAATCAAGATAAAATTTTGGAAGAATATCCCCCGGAATATTAACTATGACTGATGAGATGAAGTGAACTTTGTTTTCATCCTTACCTTTTTCTCTTTTCTTTGCAGATTATTAAAATGAATATATATTTTATAATCACACATAAAACTATATTTCTAGTTGACTCAGAGCTTTGCAACAGACAAGGTAGACAAGGAAACCATCATGAGTTATATGATTTTCATTTTGTGGGGAAAGAGCTATCTCAGTTCTTCAAGATTATACTTTTCCTTGATACTGAGTTCCAAAAGGGGTTTATTATAAAGGCTGTTGAGTGATGTAATGTACCAATCTGGATAAAGTTCTGGGAGCAGATGAGAAGGGCAGGTCCCTCTGCCTGCGTCTCGTGACCCCTCCCGAGAGAAGCCAAAGACCCCCGGGGGAGCCAGAGGCATCGCCAGTCTCCCATCTCTAACGTCTGCGTTGGGGATTTTGAAGTGCCGCCCTGCCCACTGCGTCTTGTCCAGGAAACCTGTGAGGCATGCTGGGTAGATGCAGAGCATGGCTCTCAGCTCTTCATTACCGACCTTGAAGATCAAGTGAACCACCAGTCCCGGGAACCAATCTTTGACAAAATTAATATAATCTGACTTCTCCCCCTCTTTCAGGTGTTGCTTCGCTGGATTCCAACGTATCTGGAAAAATTGGTCTGCGTGCCATCATATATTATTTCTGTACCACTTTCATTGCTGTAATTCTAGGTAAAATTTATTTCTGAGTACTCATTTCTTTGTATAGTTGACCTTTTTTAAATGCACTGGGTTTTGTTTTTTAATTCAGAAAGTTGTACTGTCAAATTCCCATGAAGCTTTTGGGCTTGAAGTCTGCACAGCCTCTTTGATATGAAGAAAATACAACACTGACTGAATTTCAGCCACAGTACTACTTATTGGTGTGTCTCATAAGGGACAGAAAGGGGGTGATGGACCCGAAAGGGCTGTGCCTCCTCAGGGTCACCGGGTAAAAGGAAGTGAGGCCAAGAGCTTATATAGTCTTTAAACTGGATAATTAATGTATAATAGCGGAGTTGAGTATAATTGTAAACTATTTCTAGAAAGATAGCATTTCAGGGCTTTTCAAATATCAAACAGTATGGAGAGCTAACAGCTAGGAGAGTCTTACCAAGTATAAATCACACTTAAAAAAGAGAGAGAGTTCTAATAGGGGAATATAACTATTCTTGTGCCTTTTCTTTGTGAAGAAAGTGTGGTCCACTCTGTGACCCAGGGTGACATTTTACAAAGGATGCCCAGAGTGGGTAGAGGGGATGAGAATATACCCTCAGACGTTGCAGCCAGCCTGGAGCCCTGCGGGTTTTCTCTAATGAACTGATAACGGGTAGTGAGCATGTAGTGAGGTTTTAGTGGTATTAGGCCAGGGGACCTAGGAGGGCCTGAACCTTGCCTTAAACCACAACAGCATCTCCTGAGTTTCCTAAGGGAGGCCAACACAAAGAAACAAGCTGGGTGTACATCTTCTGCAAACCCTGAGAGGGCCCTCTGTTCTGTGCCTGGTGATTTCTCCAACTAGCAAACTACCCATTCAGCATCCTGAGGTCCCACCCCCTTGAACTGGCAGTTCCCCTTGGGAGGAATTAGAAAGGACACGAGGACTTTTCTTTTTCCTTCCCCTCTAGTTAAACCACCTTGGTCTCTTCTACACCCTCCCACCTCTGCTTGGGCACCTCAAGAGACAGAATCCCATTACCTCCACAGGCACTTCAGATGCTCTCCATTCAGGCAGTTCTTACTTACAGAGAGGAGAACTCTCTCTCCCTGTAATTCCTTCTGTTTGTCCTCATTCCACCCACTGAAAGTCACAGGGAACACTTTTCCTGACCTTAACCCTTTGGGGGCTTACACAACAACTTTCCAGATAGTGGAAGGAACATAAAACTCGTTCTGTATGACCCTCAGAAAAAGAACTGGCGTGTGTGGGTAAAAGTTACAGAAAGATACTGTATAAGGGCCCTGAGTTGGAAAATGGATCACCCTTCTTCCAACCCCTGCCTAGGCCGATCTCATAAACTAAAGAAAAGAAAAAAGGAATATTCTCATCAGCAGGTATTTCCAGAAACAATTCTGGAATGCAGCCCCTTTCATTTAAAAAATAAAAATAAAAAAAAACATGGGAAGAGTTCCTTCTGCTTCATTTAAATGGAAAAGTAATTTAGGCCACTGCTGAGGTCCGAGCTGAGGTTCCACATTTTCCCCCTCACCAAGTCCACCGCGCCTGTTAGTTCTAAGAAGGAAGTACTAGGAGGGCCAGAGGCTCTGGAACCTTCTTAATCTCTGTGGATCCATCCTCGGCCACAGGTATTGTGCTGGTGCTGAGCATCCAGCCCGGCGCCACGCAGAAAGTGGATGAAATTAACAGGACGGGCAACAGCCCTGAAGTCAGTACGGTGGATGCCATGTTAGACCTGATCAGGTGAGTGTGTGCCCGCAGGGCGTTTAGCAGGCCTACCATCCGTGTGGTCTCACAGGGCCCCATGCTTGATTTCATGCTTTGCTATTGCCATTTGACATTTTTAATAATTTTTAAATTGTTGTGCATTTCCATTTGCCCTAGACCCCTCAAATGACACAGCCAGCCCTGCTTGCCAGGTCACGGTCCCAAGAGAGAATGGAAGGCGCAGACACCCCTGCCAGGGTTTGAGGTGGACAGAGAGGCAGAAAGCACACTGCTGCATTAAGATGCTGGGCTGGGCTGGGTGGTCAGTTCTGAAGAACCCCTGAAGCAATATACTTTTTAATTGTACAGGAGAAATCCTCTATCTGAAGCAATCAGGGCTGGAAATTGGTGTTAATAAAAAAGTAGGAACTAACGCAGAAAATCATTAAACAGTACATATTTTGTTTACACTTAAAGCTTACAAGCATTTCCTGGCCAGTTTGTTTATGCATCAGTTGATTATAATTTCATATCATTTCTGTTGCATGGGATGTGCTTGTAAATGCATCATCTACAACTTCCAGCTTCAGTTTTCATGAAGTGGAGGAACAAAAGCCTTAGAAGTGCAAAGAAAGCTGCATGTCAAATCCTTCCAGTTTTTCTTTTTATTTCAGTTGTCTCCCCATACCTAATTGAACCACAACCGTTTTGGTCACTGCCTTGGTTGAGTTTTCAGGCATTCAGCTTGACTTTACAGAAACCACCCTTCTTTTCATGCTCATATTTCATTGGTTTATGGGATTTTTAATTCAGTAATTACAGTGTTATTTGCAACTGCCATAAAGAATTTGTGAACAAACACAGTGGACTCTTGTAGGCATACATTCTGGTCAGTGGAAACAGAAACGTGCAGAATATTAAAGGAGTCTCTTACCTGTGATCGTCCACCTGCCAGTGCAATGTTTCCCTGGGGAGAGCAAGTCCCGCAGTTACTCAGTGATCAGCTAAGTGATGGTCGATCTGGAGAGCTTTCTGTATTTGATTGGAGCTCAGCAGGGAAAAATAAATCTTAATGCCAGGAAGTCCTACGCAACGGGGCACAAGAGAAACCAGGGTACTAATTCTGTAGTATACTCATTTCCACCAACGTATTGGGGGTATGAGCAAAAAATTTAAAAAGCACTTTTGCCTTATCATAATACTGCTTTTCATGTCTCCAACAGGAATATGTTCCCTGAGAACCTTGTCCAAGCCTGTTTTCAGCAGGTAATAATAACTTTTGCCCTGAAGTTGCTCCTCTCTTCCCATTACCAAGTAAGGCTTTTGCTGTTCCCTGTTGTGACCCAAGGAATGGAATTAGCCCATCAGAAAGGGCAGGAAACTGCCTTGGAGGGATTTCAGGGGATGCCCCTGTTTAATTTCCCTGGTCTTTCTGGCCTCAGTGAAGTTCCCGCTGAAGCTCACACTGCTCCCTTTTCCATTACACCCTTTTCCCCAGAAGGGCTCAAATGGAGCAAGCCAGGCACCTGTGAAACATGTGTGTTTTCAAATGTGGCCTCTAGGGCCTATTTTTGGAGAGCCATGTTAGAATCATGAAGGAGCTTGAATTGTGTGCCGATGCAACACGGTGGAGAAAGCCGCCCTCCATCTCCTCTTCCCGTCCCCTCTCCCGTTAGGAAATCACCCTCTCACCCACCTGGGTCGTTAGTGTTCCCAGGATTTGTTTTTTTCCTTAATCATTAACACACCCATTGCTGGCACTCTACAGGACCATGAAACAAAGCCATAATTTTTTTCTCTAGGAAAGTTTAAGAATGTCTTCCCTCCATTTCCTTTAAGCCTTTTTCTCTGGTTTATCTTTTCATTTTAAGATAGCTGAGTCTATCACAAACTGCAAATTCATTTACATAAATTACATGAACAGAGACCTCTGTGTATACCAACAAAAATGGCAATTAAATTACTCCCTGCCAACCTCTGAGAGTCATAGAGCCACCTCTGTTTCAGGGGTGCCTTTCCAGCTCCGCCACACTGGTCATTTGCCAAGTTCTTGGTGCGGGTGGAGGCTTGCACCAGCGACACTTAGGCCCGGTATCACGGAATACTAGCCCTTTCTTACGCCTCCCTGCCAAAGCTCCGCAGAACCTAACAGAACCGAAGCAAGGGAATTCAACAGAAATCTCACTCGTGGATAGCCCTAAAGGGACGGTTGATTTGGGAACCATATAGTTCTTGGTGTTTATAAAGTCATGGTAACTACACTTATCCAAGTGGTGAGGTATTTCTTCCAGATTAAAAATAATAAATGAGTAAATAGAAACAAAAATGATTGCCAGGATCCTTGCAGAGTCTGTCTGTTGAGGCGCCTACCAATAAAACCTGTGCTTTTTTTCCCATTATGGCTCTGTTAATTTGTCGCTTACTGTGAAAGTGAGAGGACACTTTGACATCATTGAATGGCAGCTGAGAGCGTCAGGGGTTGGGGTTTCTCAATCCCGGATTTCCTTCCAAAGGCTCATGGGAGTTACTGTCAAAACCTGGGGCCAGCAGAGGCGACAAAGGGAGAGCCCTTCAGGAGCGGTCGTTTGGTCAAAGTAACGTACTTCTGTGGTTTAGCCTCAGACACTTAAACACTCTGTTTCTTTATCCTTTGATTCCCTCCAACGTGCAGTATAAAACCACGCGTGAAGAAGTGCAGCCTTCCAGCGAGCCGGGGACAAGCGTGCCGGGAGAGTCTGTCACAGCGCCCCTGACGACTGCGGTCCCCACGGTACTGCCCTCCTCCTGGCCATCCCCACCCCGTCCCCAGCAGGCAGGGCTGAGCCGGGAGCAAGCAGGAGATGGAGACACACGGATCCTCGTTATTCGCATTACTCACCTTCTGCATTTGCGGGATACGCTAAACGTGTTTGCAGCCTTCAAATCCCCACTTGAACACTCAGGGCGCTTTTACAAGTCACAGACACGCAAAGATCACTGAATGCTGTCTCGCACTGTGCACGTTCCCGGCCCAGGTTAAACAAGACCAAGCTCTGCCTTCACGTTTCACCTTTCAGACTGTCAACAAGTATCCTTTCTGTGGTGTGTTTATGCTGCATTTTTCACATATTTGTGCTTTTTCATGGGGATTTCACTGTTTAACATGTCCCCCAACCACAGTGCTACAGTGCTGCCTATGATTTTTAAGTGCAAGAAAGCTGTGACGTGCCCTACAGAGAATACATGTGTGTTAGATAAGCTTCATTCAGGCATGAGTTACAGCAGGTTGGCTCTGAGCTCAGTGTTAATGACTCAACAGTATGTATTAAATAAGGGGGTCTTTGAACAGAAACACATATAAAGCAAGGATATATATTGACTATTTAATGAAAATATTGTGACCATTGGTTCCCAGGAACCTAATCCTGTATTTCCCCTGGGAACAACGAGGTGATATTTGCTAATTCAGTGTTGGTGACCACTTTGTAGAACATAACTACCAAGCATAATGAGAAAATAATGAGAATAATGAGTACCACACAGAGAAGAAAATGAGGCCTGTTGCCTCTGTGTCTCTGCCTGTCTTAGAGTTGAGTTGGACACCTCTGGGAACTGCTGTAGATATGCAAGGCTACATAAAAACGAATGCAGGCCCAGAGTTCCTTATCAGAAACTATCTTTCCAGATGTGACTCAGAGTCCAGAGTGTTTCACATTGGATGGGCCATGCAATGTATGTACTGTATATCAAGCAACATCTTTTTTTATTATTATTAAGGTATCATTGATACACAATCTTATGAAGGTTTCACATGAGCAACATTGTGGTCACTACATTCACTCATATTATCAAGTCTCCCCCACACGCCATCACAGTCACTATCCATCAGCAGAGTAGGATCGTTATGCAACATCTTTAAGTGAGATTGGCAGTAATGTTCTAGAATCAGGCACATTGGTATTTCTGTAACAGACTCATGAATATTCTGCCAAGTAAGAGAACTGCAGTGTAGAAAGCCTCATCACAGTTCATGACTGGTTTTGCCGCCACACACCAGTAAAATCAGTGGCTGTGGGAGCTTTTGGGGTTTCAGCATTAGAGCTTAGACTTTTTAATCTGAGAGAGTGGACCCAAAGGAGTCCATCTATAGTCCTGTAGCAGATTTCTCCTGAATGGTCTCTGCCTTCCCACAGGTAGGAAAGAGTTAAGAAAAAATAAGTACTCTTATTAAGAATTAAATAAACGATCAGCTCCCTGCTTCCTACTGCAGAAAGCCTCAACTCCTCTGAATTGCTCTTTATTCCCGCCTTTCCATGTGGCTCCACTAAGATTTTCTGAGCGCCCTTCATGAACCAGGCCCCACTGGGCACTGGGATTACAACAGTGGGAAGACAGGCATGGCATCTGCCTTCAGGTGAAGAGTGATGAATTTTACAATAGGGAAAAACAGGGTGCTTTGGGGCATTCAACAAGGAGGCTTGAATTAGTTTGTGGGCCATAAAGGATGAGTAGGAATTAGCCAAGCAGGGCCCAGAGGCCCAGAGCATGATGACTTTTACCTTTGCTTACCTTTTTTCTCGAGTGTGCTTTCATCTCCTGGCTTCCTGCTGCCCAGGCCCAGCTCTCCCTGACCCCACGGCCCCCATTCATGCCCCCGATCTCCATGATGCTGTAACTCAAGGCTTGGCTGTGCAGTTAATTACACACCATCTTGCTACACTGGTTTGTTTTTCTCACAATCTTATCAACCCTGCTGCATTTTAAGACCTTATGCTGTAGCCAATGCAATTAGTACACTCTAAATACGTGTCTGATCATATCAAGATCATAAGTAAAAAATGACTGGTACCCCAGTGGCTCATCAACAAAATATAAACCTGACTTGAACCAACTCCGATTCCATCCTCTCCCTGTGAAATCTCTCAGTAAATCTCATGCTGCACCACTCAGATGCAGTTCTCTCTCAGTATATCTCATGCTATTTTTATACAGGATAAAGCGAAGAAATGGTTCGTAGAAGTAGGTAACTGGTTAATCTTCATATCTCTGAAACCCTGCTGGTCATCCAAGATTAGAGGCAGTAAAGAATGTCCCTGTGCTTCATTATCAGGATAAAACAGAGTAAAATGTCCTAAAAATGTTCACAATGGCAAATATTTTGTGTGTCCTGTATTATTTATTCCCTTTTTTTTTTTTTTATAAAACTCCAAATGGAGCTAGTGGTTAAAATAACCCTGAAAAGTGCCTTGATTCTAAAGTTCTTGCTAAAAATGTAAAACATCCCAGAATAAGAAATCTTCAAAACAAATATTTAAATATGGATTTGTTGAGAAAGAAAAATACTTTAAACTTCAGTGGCCGAGAGTTGGGGCATGCATAGGTTTGGTTTCTGTTTTTTTAATTATATTTCCCAAAGTATTAGTGACTCTGGGATATCACTAGTTTATTATGTTTGGCTATTGAATCTTCTCATTTCACGGCCTATGCATTCTAACAAGATTGTAGTCATGCATCAATGTATTTTCTTGGTTTTCATCCACAGAACAAAACAAAGGAATACAAAGTCGTAGGCACGTACTCAGATGGCATAAACGTCCTGGGCTTGATTGTCTTTTGCCTCGTCTTTGGACTTGTCATTGGAAAAATGGGAGAAAAGGGTCAGGTTCTGGTGGATTTCTTCAGCGCTCTAAGTGATGCAACCATGAAAATCGTTCAGATCATTATGTGGTGAGCAAATACCTGTTAATGCCATCTCGCTTCCCCTGACAACTGTCACGTCAAAATTAGAACAAAGAGGCTGTTATTCTCAACTCACCTCATGCTAGAGAGGGTGAACATTAAATATTAAGCCACTAGAGTATTAATTCCACATGTTACTTAGTAGTTAATTCACTAACGAAAGTCAGCCATTGTCTGACTTTGAGGTGATTCAACATTATTTACCACAAAGTGTAGACACTGAGAGTGACATAAAGGGTTCAGTTATTTTAGTCACTTAATCCTGCAGAACCTCAGAAAAGGATAATTAAAGTCTACCTCTAGAGTCAGAAGAAGCACATTAAGTGAAATGATGCATGTAAAATATTTAACCCAACATGGGTCATGTAATGAGAGTTCCACAAACAGCTATCATGACCACTTCCACTACAAATTCTACTACTCTGTTGCTGATACAACTATCTGGGAAACAGAGTGAGCCCAGTGGCCATATTTGGGTTATCAAGCTAAAGTGAGATCTGCAGATGCGACGGTCAGCAGGATGTCTGTGTGCTGGGATCAAGGCTGGGATGTGCACCAGTTCAACCACACTCTCTTGACAAGTTGCCCCATTATGGTGGCTTAAGAGGGTAGAATTTAAGGTACCCAAGGATGATGAGACCTGGAGCCACTTTGGTCCACCAGGGCCTGAAACTGAGACTTTAGCTTCATTGCATACCCCGTGCCACTCCCGGCTTGAGTGCACGTGCTAAACCAAAGTGCCCGCCCTGGCTTATTTCCACCCAGCAGTCCCACAGAGGAAGCACCTGATGACAGAAGCATGTCTCTGCTGTGCTTACTTTCCAGTTACATGCCACTTGGTATTTTGTTCCTGATTGCTGGGAAGATCATCGAAGTTGAAGACTGGGAAATATTCCGCAAGCTGGGCCTTTATGTGGTCACCGTCCTGAGTGGGTAAGTCAGACTCAAGAGAGGGAAACAGAAATCTCATTTGAGCCAAGCAATAGATTTCTGATGAGAGGCTGCATTTCACTTAATATCAGCTTCTCTCCCACGTGCAGGGAAAGATAGGGTTCAGAGATAAGAGAGCAGAGGGGAGGAGGGCTAACCTTGAACAGCTGTCCTGGACATGGACCGCACTGCGCTGATCACCACATCCTGGCAGAACAGCCTGGACCATGCTTAACTGCTGCCTATATTAGTTGTGAAGTCATTTTTTTTAAAACAAGAGCAAAACCCACTGTTAGTCTCTCCTGGCTCTCCCTGGCCTTCACTTTTTAAAGGATGTAAACTAGCCAAACAAGCAATAGCCCCCACGTACCCCAAGCCTGAAAGGAATCAGGCAAGACCCAAATGCCCTCAGACTCTAGCAGACAGGAGCAGCATGGCTGGTTGGCTCCAACCCTTGGTGGGACCGGTAACCACTACGTCCCGCATCGTCAGAGCATCAGGGAGGGTGCTGGAAAACTCTTCAGGCTGGTAGGAATTGTGTAAAGCAGGAAAGCAGCAGGGGGAAGGTCATTTGCCTATTTATTTCAGCCCAGGTACTGGTTCTCTAAGGGGAGATAAGTTATAAATGGTGACTCTGGATATCTAGGTGGGGGCAGGTTGTTATAGGTGCTAAGAAATGTGGATGAAGGGAATGAGTAAACATTATCAGTTTGACTCCCACAGGTCAGTGTGCCCCCAAACACCCAGCCTAAGCAATCAGCTTACCAAAAGTACAACCCTGCTGGCCATTGGAGAAGCAGCCTGGCTTCCTACAGTGTGAGGGCCAGAGTCAAATCCCAAGTCCCCAGCAGTAAGGGAGACAGGGCCATCTGCCTTACTAGACACACTTCAGGCAGTGTGTCTGGACAGTGATTAAGACGTTTATCAAGTACTTGCAGCCATTTCATTATGGAGTTCAGCTGATTTCTCTTCTCTCGCCTTATTTAGGTTTCTGACTGAAAACTAAAATCAGTTTCTTACAGAAGTTCTCATAGAAGTCACCGGCCCCCTGTCTTAAGACCCTCTTTCCAGACATCCAGAATCTGTATTGTCAATGACCATTTCTTATTATTTCAGCTTCACATAATTGATCTGTAAACTCCAAGTTGCCACTTACATGGCATCTGCTGAATCGGTCTTATTTCTTAAGCCACCTGTTTTGTACAAACTGCATTTCCATATGAAACAAGGAATCATTTTGATAGGCAGGAGTAACAGAGGGTTAGTCCTAAAGTACAACTGTGGAAGAGCAGAGACATCTTCCATTTTTACTGCAACCTGACTCCCTTCTTAGATAGTGGACGCAGTCCGGCATGGTCCAGGGAACAGAGGGGCTGAGTGCTGGGACAAGGGCTATAATAAAGGTTTGCATGGCTCCACAGAGTTACCAAGGAGGAAAGAGCTCAACCTGGGAATGTGAGAGAAGGCTTCCTAGAACAAGGGGAAGTTTTGCTGAGTCTTAGAGAAAGTAAGAACTCAGCAGCAGAAGGAAATGAAATTATTTTAATATACATCACAGTAATGGCATATACAGGGCTTGGCCCCATGTTCTGTGAGCTCTGAAACATGGATTCACCTACTAGCTTTGCCACTAACTTTGACATTTCATTTGGTGAATGAGTCTCCTTATCTTTGTACATGGAGTGGAAACATGTATTCCTGCCCTGCTTTTCATTTTCTTACTGGGTTATCATGAAAGGTGCATGATATATCATGAATAAAAAAACAATTTGAAAAGGGATTAATATGAAGAAGTGGCATCACGTATGAACCTGTTTCTCTCTCTTGTTTACAGGCTTGCGATCCACTCCATTGTAATACTCCCACTGATATATTTTATAGTTGTACGGAAGAACCCTTTCCGATTTGCCATGGGAATGGCCCAGGCTCTCCTGACAGCTGTCATGATCTCTTCCAGGTAAATAGAAGAAGCGTGTCTGGAAGAAGTCTCTAGTCACACCTTATCAATCTCACCTCACTTGATGAAGCACTGGCTGCAGCTTGTGGCTTTTGAGGCTGCCTTTAAATTTGAGAAAATTCCATATTCTCTGCCCATGTCCTTGAACATACTTCTTGACTGTACTGGGTATATTCCTGCCCTCTTGGCATGGAAGGGGGTCCGGTGTAACTTGGAACAGTGGCAAGAACAGCCCTGGCTGGTTCCTGGACCTGCCAAAGTGCCAGCATGCTTCGGGCTCTTGGTTTAGTTTTTGGAACAGAGCTGTCCCTTCAGGCAGGGACTGGGGACCAGCATACCTGGGCCATAAACTCCTTTCTCTTTTATCGCACAGTTCTGCAACCCTGCCTGTCACTCTCCGCTGTGTTGAAGAAAAGAACCAGGTGGACAAGAGGATCACTAGATTTATGTTGCCTATTGGTGCTACAATCAATATGGATGGGACCGCACTCTATGAAGCAGTGGCAGCTGTGTTTATTGCACAGTTGAATGACTTGGCCTTGGACATTGGGAAGGTCATAACGATCAGGTGGGCATGAGGTCACACTCATTTTCATCTGGTACTGAAATTATCTCAAGTAAAAATTCTCTGTAAAGGGATATCAAGAATGGTTCCCTAGCAGATTGATTTTCCTGGTTCACGAAGTCCCTTCCCAAGATTAAAGTCTTAGAAGAGGCATAAGAATGTAGTAGCAAAAGAAGGAAGTGCAGAGTATTTTGGATAAAAGAAATAGCACGTGCAGGGGCTTGTGATGTAAGCATGGGCTGGTTACAGAGAACAGGTCACTTGACGTGGCCGGGATGAAGACTACGACGTGGAGAACACAGACAGATGAGGCAGCAGGGGTCATATCGTGAGATGCTTTGTATGGGGAGCTCAGGGAAAGGTCTCAGACAGTCTGTGGCATTATGAACAGATCGGCATCTTAGAAAGGTAACTCGGCGATATTGTGGGAAACTGGATGGGAACGGGAACCATAAGCCGCAAGATCAAGGAGGAGACTATGGCAGAAGTCCAGAGAAGGTATTAAAAGGCCTGTATCAAGGCACTGGCACTGGGGATGGAGAAGCACTAATGAGTTCCAGAGGCATCAGCTAGATTCAGAGTGAGGGACGGGGGAAGGTTAGCATGGCCCCCAGAGCTGCTGGATGGCTCTAGACCGGTCGATGGCACTTACCAAACAAGGGCTACTATTAAGAGAAGCAAGAAGGTGGGGGAGACAGCGAGCTTACACTTTTTGACAAGCTGAATTCGAAATCCATTTAAGAGTCAAGTGAGAGATGTGGTCTTGGCTGCTGACACACAAGTCGTAGTCATCAGTTGAGTGGGTTGTGAGTCAGTTATCTGTGTTTGAATCTTAGCTTCACAGTGATTAGCCATGATCTTGGCCAAATTACTTGAATTCTCTAAGCTTCTTCTTTCTCACCTATAACATGAGGATAATAATAGTACTGACATCTCATGCAAGAAGTGATCACAAAGTCAGGTGATGCATATAAAATGCCTGGAACCGTGTCTACCTAGTGAGCAGTCTGTGAGCATTGGGAATAGTGACATGCCATAGGGAGTGTCTGGAGAAGAGAAAAGGACGAAGCCCTGAGCCCTAGAAAATCCTAATATTACAGGCAGGCAGAGGGTGGGGGGCACCCAAGAGGGACATAAGAAGGAACATCAAACTGGGAAGAGCCATGAAACCATCTTGTCCTGGAAACCCAGAGAAGAGAGATTTTTCAAGGATGAAATAGTCAATGGAATCAGACACTGTAGAGAATTCTGGTCAAATGAAGACTGAAACTGTCTGCTCAGGTAGACAGCAAAAATGTCATTAATGAATTTTGCCCGAGTTATTTCTCTGGGACGGCACTGTTCAGTATGGTAGCCACTCATCCCAGAAGTAGGTCCCATCACTGCACAGCGTTCTGCTGGACAGCCCTGATTCGAAGTGATGGATTGGGAGTAGAATTATCCGGAGACGTTGGCTCAGTTTAGAGTGAAAATTTAAGAATAAACTGGGTCCCGAGGCCTGCATAAGAATGAATCTGAACCTTTCAGACTGAATTCGCTCTTGCGTCCCCAGCCCTTGGCACAGACATAAATTGCAGGCATAAAGTGAATTCTAGCAGTATTCTAATACAGTATGTTTTTAAATCTTCCCCAACCCCAAATCATAAAGTATTTATTTCAGTTTGCTTGAAATTAACTAAAGACAAGTGCAAACTAGACCGTTTGGCACATCAGCTGGGAAACTCTAACAATGCTGCGTCACCCATGGAAAGCAGCAGTGACTGAAGAGGCCCGGGCCGGGGGAGCATGAGTGAAGCGCGTAGTTTGAACAGCAGCTACTGTGTTAAAACTGACTCTTGAATCACACCTCAGGAAGTTGTCCGACCAGCTGGGGCTCCAGCAGCCGTTACTGTCATCCTCCCAAGTGTCCTCCCCCGTCACCAGGCCTGTGGAGCCCCGTCGGCGCTGACCGCTTTCCCAGGAGTGGTTTAGGAGCTGCCAGTTCTTCGGGGTATTTGCCATTTTGTGAGGAATTCCCCTCCTCTGCCTTAGTCATAAGTTTCCTAGATCTTCCTAACCTTTTCTTTTTTTCAAACCTGACTACTCAAGGAATAAACTTTGGGCCTAGAGGCTAAATAATCAATTCACATAAAACCCTCTCTCCCTGCTCTGGTATATTCTTAAGTCAGACCTGCTGGCCTAGAGCCAATAACAACAGTGCAGTCCAGAGGAAGCATTGACTTAAAATTAAAAAACCTCTGTGGCTCTTCTTGGAAGAGAAGGAAATCATACATGTTATTTTTAACTGTATGAGTTAACAGTTGTGGCTCCTATGGCTGATGGCTAAAGAGATTTTTGGACTCATAGTTTATCTCTTCCTGTGGTCCTTTTGGCCTGGATATTATAGAAACATAGGCTCCATTTGCCCAATACACAACTTTTGTGGTTTTATCATAATAGTCACTTATCAGAGGTTACAACTGGTGGAAAACGGGGTAAATTTTCTTATGATGAAAGATAATTACAGGATTTGGGGCCTAGAAAGAGCTTAGAGGGAAAAAAATAGCAGTAGCAGTAATAGTTGTTTCTGTAGTAATAGAGGCAACCACCAGCAGCAGGGATGGTGGAACAACTAGTTCTTTAGCATCTGCCATACCTAGGTGCAGTTCTGGATGCCTTACACACATTTCCTGGACCAGTCTGCACAGCAGCCCTGCAAAGCACACATATCCCCATGTGCAGGGGAGAGACGGAGATTCAGAGAAGTAATTTGCCTAAGGACACGCAGTCGGTAAAACGAGAGAGCAGGCTCTTTCGGACCCTAAAACCTGTGCTCGCTGTAGCTGACGGGCCTGTTGGCAGCCTGTCAGAGCACTGGATCTCAGCGCTAGGAAAGAACTTTCTCCCAGTGAGTGCTGTTTTCTTCTGTCAAAACCTCCTCAACTCCAAATAGAATGTTTTCAAGCAGAAGGAATAGGTTTTTATGTTTTCCTCCTTCTAAAGATTTACAGTTTCAAGTTTGAGACCAAAGCCAGGCAAACGGCTGAAGTTTAGTAAGCAAGGTCAAGGCCCAAAGTCAGAGTTCTCCTTGACAAAATAGATTCTCGGTTTCAAGCACAGCCTCAGGCTCTAGGGATGTAGCTCACCACGATGTGTTGGGACTGCCAAGAGGAGTCAGTGGGTGTGGGCACACAGCACTGCTGACCAAGAAAACCCACCCATTGCATCCCGTTTAAATTTCAACCAGCACTGAAATAAACCTAGCTCTCCAAAGAGTACCTAAGTCAGAACAGATCTAAAGATTATGCAGGCCTGAAACTTTTAGAGAAATTGGGACAGCCCCAGAAATCTCTCACTCACTGTAAACTGGTGGCCACAGCCACTGAAGGAAAACACCATTGGCAAAGAACTCTGGCTGAGGTTCGGCTGCGCCCTCAGATGCCACCCACACCATGTCACCAGGCGGGTGAATGAGGAGTAGCGTCAGCTGTGTGAGAATTCTGAGGCGCTTTGAGCCCACAAGAATGTCTGTGGGAAGACTCAGGGATTCTTCTGGTTTGAACGGACAGTGTCTACATCTTCACCTTTCAACCCAGTAGCATCCTTGACCAAAGGATGAGAACACATGTCCAAAAAGCATAGGGGGTGTCCCCTCAAGCTCACCCAAATCCAGGGACTTTTCAGGGCATGGTGAGCCCTTGTTTCCCTCAAAATGACCAGATTTGCTTAAGGAAGAGGTGGCTGATGAGAAAACATACATTCTAAAGACAAAAAGCCCTAGTGCCCCATCTTCTCTGCCCCAGAGGGGTCTTTTCCAACACACAGTAATGTTCCTTTGGCTGCCTGTCTGGATCCCAGGTCCCATGTCCTTTTGCATGGAGTGTACGCACTGGTAAGGGGAGCAGTCAGGAATCAATGCTTGTACCTTAGACACAAGTCACAGCTACTACTTGCTTCGGTGCCTGAAGGGCAGCTCCCGTGATGTCAAGAAAGGGCATAAAACCCACTTGACCATTGCCTCATTCTTGCGCCTTCACGGGAAATGCCCTTGCCTGCGTACACCTGCCGCTATCCCACCCGCCTTCAAGGCAATGTAGCTCCTGGCATATACTAGATGTCAGTAATATCCCTGGCGCATATTAGATGCAGGTGCATGGAAGGAGGGAGGAAGAAAGGAGATGAAGTGTCACTTGGTGCTTATTTAGGATGGATGGATGCACAGATAGGGAGGTAAAGCCTTCTGCAAACGGCCCTGGAGGTAAATTCTTGCCTCCCTCTTGGACATTTCTTCTGCTGATGCTTGTATGCCAGTCAGGCCGCTCTCCCCCACTTCCTCACATCAGAAGTTCTTGTCTATCTTCCTGGCAAGAGATCACACTCCCCTCGGTCTCGCGCAGCTCTCTAACGGGGCAGCATTAGATGGTCCCAGCAGAGAACAGATGCTGACTGGCCCCTTTGGGGACACAGCAGTAAGAGCCATCGGGACTGACCATTTCAGGCCAGGTGCCTTGAAAGGAGAAACTAACTGCTCTCCTGTTTTGGCTACAGTATGACGGCCACAGCTGCCAGCATCGGAGCCGCCGGCGTGCCCCAGGCCGGCCTGGTGACCATGGTGGTCATGCTGAGTGCCGTGGGCCTGCCTGCTGAGGACGTCACCCTGATCATCGCCGTCGACTGGCTTCTGTGAGTTGGAATGAATGTACCACCTCAGCCAGATGGGAAGGCGGGCTTCCAAGCCACATGGAATCTGCCGTCTGTCATCATTCCCTGCTCGGATCGCCTAATGAGCTCTCTGTTGCTTCTCTGATTTCCCTCTGAGCAGGCTACCTGATAACATGCTTAAAAATGAACTCCTCCTAACTGTGAGCAGTGACTTTAAAAAGCCTGTGATCTGCCTTAGCTCATTATACGTGGTCATGCTCAAGGTTTGGAGCTGGGCACGGGATGAGATAAATGTAAAATAATGAGGTGAAGAAGCTAGGCCGGGCTGCATACATTCCAAACCCATAGGCCACCCTAGCTTACCCCAGCCCTGGGTCAGCACTGCGGGTCCAGAACCACCTGGTCCAAAGCTCGCCCATCTTCCCAGGATCTTTAGCCCAGTCCGGGGCAGTGGCACAGGCCAAGGCTTTGGGGTAACACTGATTGGTCTTGAATCCCACTCAGCGTCTTACTGGCTATTTGACTTTGAGCAAGTTCCTTAACCGCTGTGCGGCTCAGCTGCACTATGTGTGAGACGGAAAAGGTCCAGCGTGCCTCACGGGGCTGGCGCAAGGTCTGAGCAAGCTAGTATGGGAGGGGTGTCTAGAGCAGTGGGCAGTACGTGCTCAACAAAGGCAGTTTTAGAGTTAGGATTAGAATGAGTTGGACCTTTCAGGCCTCAACTAATAATAATATACATGCTCTCTCTCACTTGCTCTCTCTCTGTCTCACATACACACACAGAGCAAGGGGACACAGCAGCACACCTGGGTAAGAACTTGTCTTTTGCAACCCCAGGATTAAAGTTAGAATGAGCCTGGGTCCCAGCTTCATCCATGGTTTCCACTTTGTGCCTTGGTCTTCTGGCATCTAGGTCTGGCTCTGTCCCTGCCCCCAGGGACATGTGTAGCTCCATCCTGAGCCTTCAGTTGGAAGCAGCCCAGGCCTACTGGACAGTACAGTCCTATGTAGTTTGCAGGTAGCAGCTGAGATGGTAAAAAGGAAAGCAGAAACAGTCCACATGGGTTTGAAGATGCACTCACGTCCCAGAAGGCAGAAGCTGGGCCATGCGGGGCACCCTGAGCAGCTAGTTGGTTCTACAGAGCCCTACAAAGGTGGCCGTTTTCTTGCCAAGACACCCTTCCATTGAAACAGGTGCTTGGATTTCTCTTTCTCATGGTGCTGGCAGACTGGTACTTCTCTCCTTTTCCTGCTTCTTCGTGCAACCAGTGACATTCACTTCCAAGACGCCCAGAGAAGTTAAAGGTCCAGTCCAATCCACGGAGTAAAAAGACAATAGCTGGTTCATACCAGGGTCTAGGCCAATCCGTGGCCTTGTTCTAAATAACAGAAGGGCCTCCAAAATGGACCCGTGTGAGTATTGTTGGCCCTTTCTGTCCTGCAGTTGTGGTTTTCACAGGAATACTCAGGCACACAGTTCCTACCAGCAGCACTCCACTGTCCTCTCAGTAGGCCTTCTCCACCGGCAAATCTTCCCGCTGGCTGGGGGGCCACAAGCAGAAAGCCAGGCCCAGGCGGACCTGTTCCCTGAACCCGTGCTCAGCAGCCTCGGGGTGCCTGCCTCACAGTGGGACCTAATATGGTAAAGAAAGGAGCACACCACAGACACACACACACTTTCCCACTTGGCACATATACCACCCACAAGGTTCTATCCCCATAGCCAAACAAAACCATGGAAATGCCCACAAGACAGAGGTCAGGGGTGAAAGACTTACTGACTTCTGATCCTCCCTCAGGTCTTCCAAAATATCTGGGACTTACTGGGAGCCCAGACCCAGGGGGAAACTGTTTATTCTGTGCCCTTGTGAACCACCTTCCACCCAAGGCTGAGGAGAGAGGAGCCTCTGGCCAGCCAGCCATGAAGACAGTGCTTTCTGCATTTGCGTAATTCCTAACTGAACAATTCCGTCCTTTCCCATCTCCGGTGGCAAAGGAAAGTGAAATCTGGGTGTCCTGTCTGACTCTCCCTCTGTCTTCCCCAGGGACCGGTTTAGGACCGTGGTGAACGTCCTCGGTGATGCATTCGGGACGGGCATCGTGGAGAAACTCTCTAAGAAGGAGCTGGAGCAGATGGATGTTTCATCTGAAGTCAACATTGTGAACCCCTTTGCCCTGGAATCCACGATACTTGACAATGAAGATGCAGACACCAAGAAGTCCTATGTCAACGGAGGCTTTGCGGTAGACAAGTCCGACACCATCTCGTTCACCCAGACCTCACAGTTCTAGAGCCCCTGGCTTCGTATGACTGGGAGCGATGAAGGACATCTCCTTGAGAGTCATCTCTTAGCAGAGTCAATCATTAAATAAGGAAGAGAGAAACACTAATGGCCAGTTGTACATCTGATTTGATATACAGACCTCCAGATTATTTTCTATATTTGGATTCACAGCTTTGCTCGCTGGGTTCTGGGATTTGGGGATGGGATAAAATGAAAGAAATTGATGAAAAGGAAAATGGGATTATCTGGAATTTTAAAACTGAATGAAAGATAAAAGTTTGGAAGTATATAAAGTAAGAACTGCTGAAATTAGGTAATGGATGGGGAAGAGAAATTGCCTTCTCATGCACAGACCAGCATTTTGGTGTTTTAAAAAACACTTTCATTGATTACAAATTTTTACTCAGACTTCCTATTGGCATGGGTTTCCTTTGATCTCTCACATTTTCATAGATTATAATACATCCAAACAACCTCCCCTATCTCCCACTAATGTGCCAAGTTGTCTGTTTTGAACTCATCTCCAGCCAATTTCAAAGAAACTGCTTGAAAAAAAAGACCAGCACAGTTCTGCAATAACAGTTTTAAGATGGGTATTGGGTTTTGGGAGAAGGAAGGAGTGTTCTTTTTTCAATGTACTGTATTGGGACACTGATAACTATTAACCCAGTGTTCAGTATAGAGCTAGATATATACATATATATACACACACATATATATGTGTATATTTATGTGTATATGTATATATTTATTATTTTCATATAATTCCCAGAGGTCAGAATTGAACTGTCCATGTGAAATAGAGAGTTCTCCTTGTACTTGAATAATAACTACAACTTCAATCCAGATCATTTGGGGGCTTGTCAGAACTCCCTCTCAAGAGCATCAGAATGAGAAAGCATGCTGTTTGACCATTTCATGTCTGTGTATCAGCCCCAAGGCAGAGATGTATCATGGTGGTACTCCAAGGTGGCATAATCATTCATTTATAACTTCCAGAATCTACTGCCAGGAGGGAATCCATATTAGCTCTACATAAGATTATATACAAAGGTGTCACTCATATAGGCTGGATTTTATCCAACTGAAAGTCTTCATTCTTCCAAGATCAATTAAACTCTCTTAAAAATGATGGTATTTTGCCTTTTGTACCCACCAGGGCCCAAACAACAGTGGCAAGCTACAGGCTACGCTGTATTTTAATATGGGTTTGATGGTTTGAACAAGCCACCTTGGCCAGAAAAGCCCTGTCCCTAGCGTGGACCCCTGCAGAGTGAATCCCATGGTATGAGACACTGGTATCGGTGGTCCAGGGAATTCTTCCATTGTATGAGACATGTCTCCTCCAGGGAGGAGTGTTCTAACTAACAATCTAGTAATCTTGGCCCTGCTCATTAAAATCCATCAGCTGTCATTCTCCTGCTGATTTATGAAGACAGCTTATTAAAGTCTGTGCTCCAGCTCTCACCTTGTAAATAATGCCTAACATAAACTTGTATTTACACTGAGATCCAAAATAGTTGTTTCTGCAGTGCTGAGCAGCCAGTTCAAGCCTGTGCTTTTATACTGAAGAAACCAGAAAATGTGCCAAAGATCGTGGAAAGGCAACTAAATGCTCGGTATTGACCCCCTCCACCTGAGATGTATGAGAATGATTCTGAATTGTCATGTAAACATCAGAAATATGGAGAAGTGAGTCAGTGTGAGCTTTACAGCGCAAATATTTGTGGTGTTTAGAGGAAGCAAATCTCAATAAAAATGCGGTTCACTCAGAGGGGTTCATGAACGGCCGGCCATCCTGACTTTGGAGTGAGTTGGTGACCAGCCTCTTAACAGACTGTGCTGTTAACTCATAAGAGAACCATGTTCCATTCCAGTCTCAATAAACATTTCCGTCATTCTTTCTTCCCTACCTTTTTCTTCCTTTTTCTGTTCTTTCACCTCACTCACTCGGGTGGGTGTGGTAAGGTGGAGACATGGTCAGTTAATTCAGATTGTACATGGATTATCGTTTCCAAAACTGTTTATACCCAAGAATGAAAAAACAAGGCTTGAGAAAAAATCTGATTCTTAATGCTAAGCAGTGGGGATTATAAGGCTGAAATGATGTGCCATAAATTATAAACAGCCCATCCTATTTCATGACTGAGGTGAAAGGGAAGGCAGAATTGGTTAGAAATTATTGTAATGGAGAATCTTACCTCAGTATGATGGGGACTTGGTTTCACTGAAGAACCACGCCTGCCCTCTGAGATGTGAGTACAAACCACAGACAGCTGTCTTCAGGGAGCTCTTTAAGCCATTGCACGGGCCTGCCTGGCACCTGAGCCACGACAGGGTTCTGCTGGTGGCCTCACTAGTCTGTGACAGACAACAAAGGAATGGACAGCTCCATGTGCCCCTCTGAGAGGACAGTAGCTCATCAAAATTCTTATCAATACCTGGCCAGACTAATCCAGGGTAACTTCCTCTTTCCAACACCACAACTCCTTAGAAGGAGATTTGTTTGCAAGAGTCAGTACACCTGAGCAGGGCCCCCATATGATTTTGATCTTGCCCAAAGACTACTCGTGCACAGAGGAATGGTGTTATCAGCTCTAGCAAATGACTTTATTTTTCATCAAATCTTCACAAGCCCTCTGGTTACCAAGCCCTTTATGAAAAACACACCCCATTGTTAAACCAGCATGAGAAACTGTGTTTGGCTTATTATCAGGCAATGGGCCAGTGTTGGCTTTGCAGATTTTCTTTGAAGATTTTAAGAATCTTCCCTCCTGGAACAGAAAGAGGCAGTAGTCATGTGGAGCCTTGGCAGAATGCTAGAAGGATCTGTGCAATAAGACTGACACTCTGTATCCTCTGCCTGGCAAGGCCCCACAGAGCCCAGTAAGTGGGCACACAGCTCTGATCTCTCATAAGTTTGTGGCTCTTGCCAATATCTAAGCCTTAGTTTTCTCTTCTATGGAATAGACATAACAAATCTTGCCTCATGAGGCTCTTTTAAATACTAAATGAAAAAATACATGTGATGGATTTAGCAAAGACCCTGTCACATAACGTGTTTAATAAGTGCCAGTAAACAAATAAACCCTATTTCCTCATCCCCCACTTACCTGGGTGATCCACGGAGACGCAGCTGCAGTTGCTGCTCAGCATTTCCAGCCCCGTGTGACTGACATGATTAAGGACTGCAGCTCTTAGTACTTGGTATCAGCTGAGTCATTAAAGCGACCAGGACGGATTCTAACCTGATGCACCTCAAGGAACAAGTCCCACTCTCTAAAGGGGAAACGCCTTTCTGAAAATGAGACACTTTCACTTAAGTAGTCTTAAGACTTGGACTACTTTCTCCTGTGAAGTATCATGTGGGGACTAAACAAAAACAAATGTGCACAATCTTTGTTCTGTGGTCTGAGACAGAGAGGGGCTGGAGATGCTCAGGCTGCATGTGAGGCTGAGATGCACGTTCATGTGACGCCCCTTCACAGGTCCTGAAATGTTAAATTAGCTTTGGGAACAATATATCGATCCATATACACTGCATCAGGTGACTGTACCTAAGTGTATAAAATTATTAACCATGGATGGAGATGATTGGGGACGTTTCTCAATGGCCTAGGTTGCACAATGCCCAACTCCTAAGCAAACAAAAAGATCTAGCCACACCATCGATGTCCCAGTTCTCTCACTAGGAAAAACCAGCGCCCTCAGTGATTTGGAGGAAGTTTCTTACAGAGACATGTGTGGTTTCATCTACAAATCTCCGTTTGTCTACCAATTTTAAGACATCACAAAGTTCAGAACAGTTATTAGTAAACCCACAAAGCCAAGATAAAAATCAATTATCACTTTTGTTATCCTGGTTGGAGAAGAGGAGAGAGGAAAGCAGTGGCCCCATCTAGAAAAGTTCCACTGATTTCTAGAAGGCCTCGCCAGCCTGGAGCTGGGAAGCTCTGGCCTCATGGGAACAAAATCAGGATACTCCCCAGAGAAAAGCACATCACACAAAGTACTGTCAATCAATAGATGGAGGCGAAGAAAACCTGACGCTGAAATCAACCAAATTCCTGATTTGGGCTGATGCGCCCACCTACCCCCATTTTCCCTCTGAGATCTGCCTTTTCCTGAGAGACTGGAGGCTCTGGTAGCTGCTGTTCCTCCATGACTCAAGAAAGCTGCCAGCAAGGTTATGAGGACATCACATTCTCTTTCCTCACTTCAGGGCATTTGAGGGAATGCAAAGCAGGGCTGTCTCTGGGCATGTCAGAGTCAGAAGTCTGGCTACCAGCAGAAGAAATGAGGAGTTTGGAGAACTGGCATTGGCCAGGGTCTGCTTTATACTGTCTGGGCCTGCAGAAAGGTATGTTTTCCTAGGTGAGGATAAGATGGATTCTATTGGCACACAGGTGCTTCATCCTATGGACCCACCTTCGCAAGTGCCAAAGGCATGCACGTATAAAGAGGACTTTGATCTTCCTCCAAGCATTCAAATATAACATTAGTGTAAGGAGTCCTTGTGTTGTGTTTCCAAAGTCATTAATTTGGCTTGGCAAAAAGAATAGGCCAGCAGAAAGGTTTGTTTGAGCTGAGGACTTTGGGAGAAAAAAAGAAAAGTTCTCCAAAATCAATCTGTGGATAAGGAAATATCTAGGTCTTTAGGAAACCGGGTGGGTTTGACAAATGTCAGAGAAATGCTACTGTGTAACTCGTAGTTAATGTGAAGAATCAACGCAATACTGGTTAACAACAGAGGGACAGTCTGACCCTTCCCCAACACTTGCTTTGGCCCCCCCAGCATGCCAAATTGGCCTTAATTCCCAGGGTCTAATACTAATCCTCCATTTCCTAATTTAGCCAGAAAGGTTTAGACAGACAAGAATGTGTCAACTTCACATTAAACACACAAAACCTCAAGGCTCTTTGCTCAGTCGGGAGGGACCAGTGAAGGCAGAAAAACACACCTGCCACCTGCAGTTGATAAAAAATTAGAAGTGCAAACAACAAGGCCAACTCTGGCTGAAGGATACAGTGTCTGCTTTGCTGGCACTAAGGAAAAGTTTGCTCCTATATCATTCCAGGCAGACAGCCACCTACCCTATTTGTGGGCGTCATCACAGTTCAGGGGGATGAACTCAAAGGTTTCTTTTAAGATGCTGACCTAATACCCAATGGCTGTCGGCACTGAGTTTTTTTTCCAGCAGGAGAGGATGAGATACCATGCCTCCAGAAATAAAAACAGCAACGATAACACAAAGGGAACTCATTTTCATTTACCTGACACATGTTTGCATAGCAGTAACTACGTGGCAAGCACTATTCTTAGCTAATATATGAAAATTCATTTAATATCAACAACATTATGAAGTAGGTACTATTATTATGTCCTTTCTAGAGATGAGGAAACTGGTACAAAAGGTTAAGTAATTTGCCCAAGATGGCACAACATGTAGGTGGGACAGCAGTTTGCCTCCAGTGTCAACATCTACCAGGCCTTGAAAGCCAGGGGCAGCCAGGAGTGCTAGAATACTGAGTCTACCTCGGGGTGGCCCCAAATTTTCAAGACAAATAATAATCATTATCAACACGTACCAAGTGTCACCTATATGCCTGGCAGTGTACACGCTTAATCTCATTTATTCTTTTCAACACCCCTATCAGGCAGGTTCTACTACCCTCCATTGTCCAAATAAGGACACGGGGACTTAGATTAAATTGCCCAAGTTTCCACAGGTGGAATTCAAACGTCATTCCAGAGTCTGTTTTCCTAACCTCTGAGATATGGTGGGGGTGCTTCAAAATGCCTAAAACTCCATGCAACGGGAAGCCAGCCATGCCCCTTAAATATACTGCGATTTCATTTGTCAAGTATATGTCCATACATCTGGGATAAAGTGCCTAAAAAGTAAAGGGCAATGCTTGATCATATCCAATCATCACGTCTTTAAAAGTTATTCATCCTTTCTAGTCATCTGTCATTTCATCTGTTACAATCAAATTTACTCTCTCAAATGGCCCCTCCTCGTTTTTCCATTCTAGCAAAGATTAGTTAAAGGTGTGTCTATCATCTCCTGCATCATTAAGTTGCCCAACTTCACCTCCTTTAGAGCTGATACAGTATCATAACATCCTCCCTTCATATCACTTTCAAATCTTCCACTCAAAACCTAATTTTTCTAAGAAGTCTTTTCTCTTCTAAAACCAGGGATGAGAAGGTGTCAGAATAAAAACTGGACCCCTATTTCCCTTTCCCTTTCTTGCTAAATTTGGGGGCCTGACTATCGATCTCCATGCTCTGCCTCCTGTTCTCACACCGACACCTTAATCCCCTGCAGTCAGTCCTCCTGGACCTTCAGCTGACCCAATGCTTGTGAAACCCAACAGGCATTTTCTCAGTTGTCCAATTTTAGTCTTTTGCATTGTTCGTCACTGTTAATTAGCTTGTCTTGTCTACCTTGGCTTCTAAGATGTCCCTGGCGCCTGCCCGTTCCTCTCCCACCATGCTCCAGTCGTCTCTGTGACCTCCTCGGGCCGCTCCCCTCCCCTAGGCCTCATCTCTGCCTGACGCTCGGCCACATACACAGGGGCTCCTCATATATTTGTGGAATGGATAAACCCCATTTCCTTCTGGTCTCTCTCTACACTCTCTCCACCAGAAATTCACCCATTATTATGGCTTCAAGTACCACACCTATGCAGATGATTACCACGAAAATCTACAGCTGCTCTTGGATTTCTCCTGCCCTGACTTCCCAGCCAAACTTCAGATCCGTATTTCCAACTTCTGTCAGACATTTCCATTTGGCATTTCTGGCATCTTGTTAAACTTACCGAAAAGCAATCTTGTAAACTTCTTCTGTAGTCTCTGTTGCCTAAATTGGGTATTCTGCTTGCAAAATCACATTATTTCCTCTACAACTAGGATCATAACAATTTCTTCCCTCTTTGACTCCAAAAAGTTTGAGGTTGCAAGGCAGATCTACAGAAATTGATTCACTTATTCGAATCCCTTCACTTTGGGAGTGTCAGGTGGTCCCTGAAAGCCTAGTGGAGTGGCCCAAGACTTGGCCTCTGTTCAGACATGAATAACTGGACATTGTACACCCCTGCATTTTCTCTTTCTATGTAATTCTTGAACAAACAACATGTGTTTTGATAATCTTCTAAGTTCTGTTTACAACACTGAGACCTTCATAATAGGGACAAGATTCAGAGGGAACTACAAAAATCAAAAACCCAAACTAAATACACGAGAAGGCCCCCGTGGAGTCTGAGCACCCCTGCCTCACAGCACCCTGCCCCCAGGACTTCTGAGTGTTCCCTACTCTGGTCTGACTCCCGAAAAGACATGAAAAAATGCCTTCCCCGAAAGGATTCACTTGCCCCCTCCTTTGTTCTCTTAGTCCTGAGTTCATCTCGCCTCCTGTCATGAAGAATGTGAATCTTCTAAATGGAGGACATGGTGCCCTTATATCTGCAAAATAATTAGTCTCTCAATCAGTACTTCATTCCTCATGATTAAATAGTCCATCTTTACTTTACAACTCAGCCCAGGCCAGCTGACTTAACTGTCTCTTCCTTAAAGGAGCCAGATTCCCTTTCCCCTCACACACACCATTTAAGCACCATTAAAGCAGGTAGCCTGGTGATCTCCTTCCACACCATTCTTTAATGAGTCCCTTTCTTCTCCACGACATTTGTACCCAGTCCAGGCTCTAGTACCCTACTGTCCAGACTTCAGTGGCTATGTCACAGTCTCCCTGCTGCAGCCTCTCCCAAACCCACCCCATACCACCCTGAACAAGATCGTCAGACTAATTAATAGTTACTTTCCCACCCTGTCTACAGCACAAAGTCAAATATCCCAGGCCTAATATGTAAGACACTTCAGAAGATATCCCTGGAGGGTATTTCCTCTTTGCCATACACATATCCTTCCTTAGTTCCAATTTCCTCACGTCTCCCACGCCTCTTCTATACCCGATCTTCCTACCCCTTATGCTGGGCCCTCAACCCAAGACCTCATAATTTCCTACCTCACGGAACCTAGAGAAGTAAGAGTATCTTGGTACACAATCCGATATTGCATTACATTGTAAAGTGAATCAATATGAGACTTGATTACAACATAATGAAATCGAGTCTCACAAACTTCACTCTAAGTCAGTATCAAATTTCATATTATTAAATAAGAGTCCAGACTGGTGACTGTGGGCAAGATTCAGCTTCAGACCAACTTTATGTGGCCACAGAGCCTTCTGTTGCTATAGATGTGAATTTGAAGAATTTGAGTGCCTTGCAGGAGGTAGAGGGGGGTGGAGTTACACTGTCCATTTCACCCTAGTCCCTGTTACTCACCATTATTTCAAACCCCGCTGCTTGTGATAGTCAGAAATCCTGCCTGGTCCTGAAGGCACTGGGATTTGCGTCATCTTTGGAAAGTCACATTTGAAACATTTCATTGCCTTAGTAAGTCCAGAGACTCCAGGAGGGCATAGGTTGTAACTTACACACCCCACAGGGCACAGTACAACACGGAACACATAGTTGGAGCTTAATAAATACAGATCGAATGACTCAATGCAAGGCTATGGAATCAATTCAGTTCATTGTCAGGGCTGGGAGACAGCATGACTCAGTGAACAGAGGATGCCATCATTGCCCCGTGTTGAGCTTCCCTACGCACCGACAAATGAGCTTTCGCGCTGAGGAGCTCTCACCAGGAATCCAGCGCCCCAGCAATGACATCTATTACACACAGTCTGTTCCTGCAAGTCACCCCACTAGGTAGGTGTGATATTTATCTCAGTTCAAGATACCAATTTCAGTGTCAGTTCTTGGAGGAAAAAGAACAGTGATTTTTATTTTGGGGCTGGAGGGGTTGGCTTCCTAAAAATATACTATTACAAACATAATATTCCAGTGAAAGGACCTAAGAGCAGAAAGCATCTCTTGTTGGCCTAAACAAGAAGTGGTAACCTCATTCCAACTTTTGTTAAGAGACCTTAGTTGCCCTGTTTTTCTACTGAAATGCTCTGAGTTCACTTTTTTTCAAATCCCTTAGGTTGAATTATCCAGCACGCAGCAGCCTCAGGGACAATCAGGAGACAATGAAGGGGTGGCAGAAAGTAGTAGGAAGAGCATGAAGTCTGCAGACAAGATAGACCAATGTGTGGACACTGGCTTCGATACTCACCAGCTTTTCTGAGCCTCGGTGTCCTTAGCAAAAACAAAAAGGGGGGTGGGGGGCACGCTTTGCTCAAATAATTAAATGAGATGAGAGGAATAACAGCTGACACTGACCGAGCGCTTACTTTGTGCGAGGCACTGATTTAAAGTGCTCTAAATGTGTTAGCTCACTTACTTATGACATTATTAAGTAGAAACTTATTGCCTCCGTTTCACACCTAAGGACACTGAGGCACAAAGAGGTTGTTATCCACAAGGTCACTCAGCCAGGAAGTGGCAAAATCAGGACTCAACTCTATGTGCTTTCACTTCCCCGCCCTCAGTCTTCATACCTACACCGTTCTGCCCTTGGTAAGCACTGGATCCAACACCGGGCAAACTGGGGCACTAAACAAAGGAATGAAAAACCAGGAGAAAAAGATGGTACAGGAAAAATGGAAAACCCTTTACTCTATTTCTATACTGGGATTCATGGTCTCCCAAAGTTGGATGGCAAGATCTTTAAAAGCTGTGGCTCCCCAAGCCCCACGTTACCCCTGTCCTGGCCTCGCCTGCGGAAGAGCCTAGGGTGAATCACCCTGCGCCCACTCAGGCCAAGCGGGACGTGCAGTAACACACCTTGGCTGGTTGGAAGCAGCTCCAACCAATCACAGAGCAAAGGCCCGAGACCCCCACATGTATTTCGACCCTCTTACCTTAAGAGCAGACTCTCTGTCTTACCAGAGGTTTCCCTTGTCCCTCCTCACTATCAGGTCCTAATTCTGGTGACTCAGCAGCCTGGAAGTCCCCAAAGCTCCTTCACCATTTCTGGGGCCACCGTGGCCCTCAGGGCTGCCGTCCGAGCTCCTCGTGTCGAGATGAAGATTAGCCCTCCACCCCGTACAACCCTCCCACCTACAAACTCAGCCGGGCACCACGCGGTATTCCTTCTGTCCTATCGGCCTGCACGCCCGTGAAAAGGATGCAAAGCTGTGGTCACCACGAGCCGCAAAGAGCAAATGAGCCCAGAAGGTGGTTATTCCGGGTGGGTCGGGAGGGTTGACATCATACCATGGGGGCTGGGGGATAGTTTACAGAAAAGAAAAACATGTAGTTACAGGGGTGCAGGATACAGCACTCTATAAGATACAGCATCCCAAGGGGAAATTTTCAGACTGGGAGCTCCTCACTCTGCTGAAGAGGCTCCACCCACCCAGCCACCCTGAAAAGGACGCATCTGCACCACAGAAAAGCTCCTGTCCTGGGCGTGACCCTGTTTTTGCCAAATTGCCTATTTCTGAAGGTGAAACTCAGCATGGGCTCTTTCCTCTGACAAGCAAACTGACTGTCACTGCCCCTGGACCCTGTGTGGAGCAGCCTGTGGGAGCAGACTGGGGGAGCCAGAGGGCTGCAGCTCTTCTCACTGTGAGCAGGGTTCCCGGCACGTGGGGAGAGGGGAAGGGGCTCTCCAAGACCTACACGTCCCAAGGACTGCTGGGGTGGATCGCCTATTCAGAGAAGGACAGCAGTCCTATCAGGTGCTGCCAGTCAATCCGCTGGTCACACATGGACTAGAGGGCATGGCCGTCCCTTGGGCTGCCCTCAAAGAGGCCAGAGGGCTCCTTTAATGGAGTTGAGTAGAGTCATGGCTATTATTAGGAGCAGCCAGGCATTCAGGCGCTACACTGAACTTGCACATATACCCCATCAATCCTCTCCAATTATATACTTAAAACCAATCATCTTTTTTAATGCTATAAACACGTACACCGTCAGTTTTTACATCTTTCTTATAACTCAGGGTCTATAGGCTTCAACGAACTTTGGGTCAGTCAAGTGTCCATAGGGAAATGGCCTCACTGTATGGTGGCTCTTGCTTGGAAGGCCCAGGCCCCACAAAGGACATTTTCCCAGGAGCCTCTGCAAACCCAAAACTCAAGACACACTCATAAAAGCAAGGTCCAGGCTTTGATGGCTGTGCATCTGTGGAAGCCCACTGAAGCACTTGCACCGGAAGCGAGACAGGTGGGAATGTGTATTATGTTTAATGACACAGACCCTCCTGAAGTAATCTGAACCCCAAGAGGTCACAAAGTCATTCACATTACTGTATACTGCAAAAGCAAAATACCTCCACTGCAATCCTAGCCCCAATGATTCCTCAAAACTGAAATAGTTCCTTGAGAAATAAAAAGGTAAAATAGGAAGAATTGAAACAATAGAATTAACAGATCAGAAAGTGAGAAAAAGGCAGATTGATTTGTGAAAGAAAAAAAAAACTTTAAGAATGGGAATTTCAGATCTTAACCCTAAATTGAATTAAGGAGTTATGCTCACACCGTTTAAAAAAAAACTGAGCAGTGAATGTCACAGTGTATATCTGAGGATACAGGACACAGGTGCCAATTTAATAGAACTGGTTTCCTTCAGCCTCTTATACCCTTCTTTGTAAGTGGCCCTTTCCTGAAAATTATATCATAGTCTTCATGTAATACAGGTTTTTTTTTGGTAAACTACTTAGATGTCAAAATAACAAATTGATGACTATAGTTTCAGACACACCAAGAACATATAAGCAGGTATAATTTAAGCCTGTTGTTGATTTTTCCAAATGTGGAGTGCTTGTTATAATATATACTCTTATTTGGCTGAAATTCTGAGGAAAGGATAAATTGGTTTTACTTCACTGTTTTTGTTTTTGGAGGCTCTCCTAATTTACCTAACGAACCAATTCTTGTGGTCCTAATGAGAAAGGAAAAGATTCTCACTGAATCTTGTGCAAACTAAAAGGCTTTTAGGGTAAGGTAGGAGAAAATGTGCAGTTATAGAAGACAACGGTTTCCATTCTCAGGCCTCCTCTTCTCTGGGTCTGTACCCAGGAAGATAAATGCTCCCCTAGTCCCACTTCATCCCATCCCCAACCTCTTCACGCTCCCACGAACAGTGTAAGCATTACATAAAGGCACCGTTCTACCTAATTTTAAGTCCAGTTTTGGCAGTCATATTTGCAAAGCCTATTTACTTAAAGTCATTCTTTCAGAGATATATTTGAGGAAGGTTTTGCTCCTCATATAAATTTATTAAGAATTGGTGGGAAAGAAAGAAAGGGTAGGTGACAGAAGGAGTAGTTTGAACTGCAGTCCAAAGAAATTAGCCTCCTCTTACAAATGGGCCATAGAAGCTGAACTTTGGACCAGGATCTGAGTTCTCCAGATATCATGCACCCTCTTCCTAGGTTTTCAGTGGACTTCGTGTAAATCAAGCTTAATAATAAAAAACAGACTTACCAAAGAGAGAAAATCAGGTTGACAGTCTTTTCCTGAGGGATTTATGAGTTCTTCCTCTAAATAACAGCTTTCTCTGGCTCATGTAAAATGTAAGTTGATCTAGAAAGAAAGAGGTGGGGGGGGTGAGGAACAATGAGGAAGGAAGAAAAAAAACAGAACTTTTCAAGAACTCATCCACTGCCAAAGAGGAGGGACACCTAAAAGGTATCTTGACATTTTCAGTAGAATTCTAAGAAGTGTTTTCCTGATGAAAAAGCACCTGCCACCCAACTATTGTTATTTTCCATTTCAAACTCAAAACAAACACACAAACATATTAAAACACAAATTTTCCACCTCGACAAGAACATATGAGCCCCAAACAGCAAACACTTTAATCAACGACTCTTACCTGGGTACAAAGGACTAATGCGGGGTTTGATTTAAAGGGAGGTTAGACACTGAAGGTTATACATGAAAGAAAAATTTCTTTCTAGGATAGTCTGCTGGCTTATCTAGGATGTGCCAGTGACTTGATGGGTGAGCGCTTCACAACGTTCTCCAGCTTTCGTTCAGTTTCCCCTGTGAAATGGAAACTTCACGTACAAATGTGGCCCCGAGAGAGAGGCAACCAACCAACACTCCCATGGCGAGGAAGACGGCTTCACTCCGTGCTGACCTTGAAGCTCTACCTTGACATCACTTGGCCTCCAGCCCCGTCTCCTACTCGGCCAGGGCAGAGTACGGCATTGTTAGATCAGCATGGCAAAGCAGCTGTGTGGTGGGCAGGTTACCTGACCTCTTGTATAAATTCGGGATGATGATAAGCAGAGTATCTACGCATTCATGTTATTGTGAGGAGTTAGTACAGGCCTTGGCACACCTATGTGCAGTAACCGCTATGTATTATTGAGCTGAACTGATAAACGTGCTCCGATCAATTATATTCTATGGGGCAATTGTATGTGAGCACGGGGGTGGGGTCGGCATACGGTCAGGGGCTGTTACAAGTCTCCCACCTTCAAGGCACTCACAGCCTACCTCAGAGATTCTCAAGTCTAAATGCGCATCACAATATTCTGAAGAAGCTTCATATAAACAGTGATGCCCGACAGCACCCTCAGAGATTCCAGTCAAACTGGTCTGGAGTGGGACCCACACATCAGTATTTTCCACAGGCCCTCAGGCGATTCCCTCAGTGAGAGAACTTGTCCCGCGATTCGGGGACACAGTCACTGCCTGTGCATCTACTGGATTCTGACAAGACCAGGAGCTCTTAGGACGGAGGGAGGTGCCTCGTTACCATTTGCATCAATCCCTACAAGCCACCGAATGACAAATCCTTTAGAAGCTAGTGACCAAACCAGACAGGGAGGACCCCCAAGGTCAGAGCCGGGCAACTGCAGGCTGGTTTGCTTTTTGCTCTGGTTGTAGCAGAGCTGAAAGGGCCCCTATGAAAAGTGAAATGGCTCCTGCTTGCCCGGTGGGCACAGGTGAGGTTGGAAGCCATACCGGCCACCATCTCAGAAGCTGGAGGCCTAATAAGCTATGACAGAAACAAAAAGTAGCATCTTAATTCATTTTTATCATGTTTTCCCTTTTCTTGGCTTATCTCCTTTTTGCTATTCTTTAATTTTAGAAAAGGTTTGTGCTACGATTCCTATCTGTGTCTCGGCTCCTTGCGCACCCTCTGGCTGGGAACACTGTGAGCGGACGGGCTCCTGCTGCAGGCCAGCCCCACGGGGGCAGAAGCTGGGGTCCCAGGGAGCTGCTCCGGGGATGGAACCCTCAGTGGGCGAGGGTTAGTGCCACTGGTCGGTCTCCCATTCACAGAGTCCTCCCTTGCGGTCCTCTGCCCCCTTCTTGGGAGGGTTTTTCTAAGGAAAACCAACTATAACACAAGGCTGAAGGGACGAAGTGCTGTGTGGAGAAGCAGAAGGCAGAGGGCCCGAGTCTGCTGGGGGACCGGCGGGGTCGTGGGGGGCCTCGGGAGCCGTTCCTTGGAAGTGGAGGCTCAGCGAGCGCGCCCCAGCGGGGGCTGTCGGCTCACACACTCGCCACGAATGGGACACGGAAGCAGTCACGCCTTCCAAGAGAACTAGGGATGATCTGTCTGGGGCTTTATGGCGCGTGTGTATTCGTTTTTATGGGTGTTCTTTTGTGGCAAAATCCACACAACATAAAATTCACCATTTTAAAGAGCACACGGTATAATCTGTTTTGTACTAAAAGTACCAAGTCCCAAACAATCCAGAACACAGAGAAATAGATGACTCCAACCCCTTCTCCCCATTTCTTCCACCCATTGTTTTCAGATAGCTGGACTCATTGTTTTTGGTCCAAGAATCCCTGACCTTTTTCTGGTAAAAATATACTTTTCATTTCCCTGTAACTTGAGAGCAAAAGGAAACCAGGAGGGAAAGCTGATCAACAAACAGGGACAGAGCCAGAACGGAGGAGGGAAAGGGCGAGAATGGGTGCGACAGGCGGGAGAGTCCTTGCAAAAGGCAGAGCAGGGCGCATGGACTGGAAACCCACGGCTCCTCCCTGGGACGGTCGTCCCGACCCATAGGGGTGACTCTGCGTCCCATTTGACGTCTTGCTTGTTTGGATCTTCCCTGGATTCCCTGAGAGATTAAGCCTTTCTAATAAATACCCTGTTTAACGTGAGCCAAGGTTACCTGTGTTGTTTCTTTTTTTTTTGCAACCATGAAAATTTTCACTAATACAGCCCTCCAAGACCCCCGCCTCACCAGGAATCCGTGACCCAAGGAGTGGAGTTGGGGGGTGGATGGTATGGAGAACTTCCAGAGAAGCATATTTCAAACCACTGGATGGACTTGGGTTATGAAGGAAACCCATTTTCTAAGATAATCTACTTTTCTTCTTCTTTTTTTACTTACCTTCTCTCTAGCCCCTCACGCCAATGTCCACACATCACCTGGTTCAGGGCTTTACATAACTTGATGCTACCCATGTTGAAATTCAGTACAATTTGGCATTTGGTGATTATGTGGGCCATGTTCCTTAAGTGGTAATTATGTGAACCATGTTCCATATAACCACCTAATAAATGCGTAGATGACTGTTTTGGCAACCAGAGATGAAGTGGCCCAGAATTCATCCTTTAATCTACCAACCAGAATGTTCTAAGATAGAAAGAAGCCTGCAAAATGGGCAATTACTGAGCTGTTCTCCACATTCCTCAGTGCTAGAGGCGCGGAGTCCTGGCCAGGCCGAGGGCAAGCCAACCACACCCTAGAGCATAAATAACCCTCACACTAGACTTTCAGGAACCCGGCTACAGCGAAGAGTTGGCATGTCATCCCACACTTCTTTACTGTTTACAAAGATTCACAATTATTTTGACGTTGCTAGAATGAGACACTACATAATACACCAGAGGACCCTCATGGTGGCATTCAAGGACAATGTCCACAGACTCTGCTTGAGTTCCAAAGGGCTCTGCTCTCCCTCCCCAGAGTTCTCCTCTCACACATTCTAGGTTTGGAGAAGGAACAGAATGTTAAAAGCATGGTTTCTGGACTCAGGGTACCCAGGTGCACATTCCTAGCTGTCCCATTCTCTGGCCATGTGAGCAAGGCACCTCACTGCCCCATGCCTCAGCTTTCCTATCTGCAAAATGGAACTGATGATACTACCTCCTTCGTAGGGTTGTTGTGAGAATTAAGTATTAACTCATTTAGTACACATGAAGTATCTGGGCCAGTTTCTGGTACTCAGAAGCACTTAATAAGAAATAACTATTATTATTCTGGGCTGGGTAGGAAAGGAAAAGAAGAGAATACCTGAGAAACGATGACATTCCCACAATGTGGCCCACCACTTACCACATGTCTGAATTCTAGAGTTGCCTAGTCACTTCATTCAACATTCACTCATAAGAAATATTTACTGAGCACCAACCACAGTGGAAGGTTATCTGATGCAAGGATGGTTGCAGGGTGGTGCGGGAGTTAGGTCTTGTTCAGGACACGCAGCTCGCACGTGTGGCTGACTTCACCCGAGTTAAACTGGATTCCATGGTAGTAGGCCAAGGGCTGGCTATAAAACAGTGAGCAAGGGAGACAGAGTCCCTGACCTCAGGAAAGTTTTTCGTTCAAGTAGAAGGGACAGATTTTAAACAATCAACCCATATAAAAATATACCAACAAATTGTGTCACACTTAATGAAAGAAAAGTGTAGGGTGCTAAAAGGGGATACCTTGGGGGGGAAGGGAGTGTCATGAAACCTGAGGATAAATACAAGTGACCAAAGCACGGTCAGGAGGGAAAGACAGAGTCAAGACGTGCAAAGTCCCCACAGGAGGGAAGAGCTTGTGTTCAAGAAGGCCCACAAGATAAGGAGAGATGGGGACCCGCACACGTGCTTTCATTATTATACTATGTGAAGGAAGAAGGTGGTTCTGAGGTCCCCATGTCTCCTGTCCATGACATTTCCTAGTTACCCCATATTGACAGCAGGAAACTGAAATTATGTCAGCAAACAAGATAACAAGCCTAAGCTGCTTACTTACATAAGACAGCAGCTTAAAACTATCTCTGTTTGTGCCCTGGGTATTTCTTCAGAGGGTAGCTTGGACTATCAAGGATATAATTTACTTCAGAGACAGAATCTTCCTATAATAAAAACAAATCCAGCCATTACATTACTCATAATGTAATAGAGCTCAATGACAGCTAGATGTAAGTTCGCATTCATGAAGTCTATGAATCCCGTGTATACCATATTATGTGGTGCTCACTATGTGTGTACATAGATACCCTTCCTTTCTTCTCCCTTCTTCCCTCCTTTCTGCCTCTCCCTCCCCCTACGTCTCTTTCTCTCTCCCTTCCTTCTCTTCTTTTTACACTTTAAAGACATTCCCTTACTTGAAAAGGCTGGGAATTAACAAAGCAAAGCCAATGACTTCGTTAAGAGGAAGTAAGGGATTCACTACCCCCTACAGTTAGAGTAATGAATTTATACATGCCATCCTATAAATTTAGGATATGCCAGTATTTACATAAGTTAAGATGATCAATTCAACTACATGTTATGGTTGAATCAAACCAGTGGGAACAGCTCTGTTCAAATCTGTTGTTTGAATTCTTTTGAAATGGTGACAGGTCCCTTAGCTAATGGCTGTCCATCTGCAGTAGACAAAGTACTGGGGTAGCTATCTAAAGACCAGAACCACTCCCCACACCCATAAAACTCAAACAGCCTAAACATCCTGTTAACTTGTAGGAAACGTCCTTTATTCCTGTGGCCTTACTCAGACTACACGCACTGCCCTGAATTCTTCCCTGGACTGGGATGCCCGAGCACTGTGGAAGGGACTGTGCTTCAGGCCGGTAGGCTCTCTTCTCTCATCCTTTGAAAGGACCACGCTCCCTCTCACTGCAGGCCCTCTGCTTGATGCATGCCGTGCTCCAGATCAGCTACCACTCATCGCTCAGATCGAAGGTCCACTGTCTCTTGCTCAGGGAAGCCTGGCTAACTGCCAACCAAGCCAAAACCCCCTTTCATACACTCTCAGGACACCATGTACCCTCCCTGATAAGCATCACAAATGTATTTCTATGGTTACTAGATTAATGTCTGTCTCCCCACGATAGACTGTAAGTCCCAGATCCCATATTATTTGGTCAGCAAATATTTAGTTTTATCAGAAGGCCTAACCTTGTTCAGGTGTTGCTGAGCTCTGTAGGATGTCAGAAGTCTACATACCCTTTCATGGATCTTCTTCCATGTGGACTGAGAACTACAGTAGAAGCTGTTCAACACATGAAACAGGGTTGAGTATTATGAGCTACTAAAAAGGATAGTGAGAGTACAGTACAGTGTGGGTTGATATTTACAACTTAATAGTAAGAAAAAAGCAGCAACATGCAAAATAGCACACATAGTGTGGTTTTAATGTCTTTAGTAAACCTATGCATAAGAAACACATTGGGGAATAAGAACAACCGAGATGGGAAGAATGCTTTGCATTTCGGTGTGTGGCTCCGAGGGATTCTTTTCTTCTTTGTACTTTACTACGTATTTCAGATGTTTCTCTAAAGAACAAATCCTGTTTTTATGTTTAAAAACTTAACCCAAAAACGTTTAATACAAAATTTAATGCCAATTATTTTCCACCACGAGGATTTTATTTTTTATCTCATTCACTTAGGCCAGCCAGACCCAAACTTAACCACGGGTCTTACAGTGTCGATGGTTCCTCACACATGAAGCATTTTCTCCCTTCCACAGCCGTTTGCTGACACCGCTCCCGCTGCCACCCAAGCGCCCAACTCCCACCTACCCTACAGAGCTCAGGTCAGTGACTTCCCAGGAAGGTCCTTTCTAAGTCCCCTCTTAGAGAGGAAGTCAGCATCCCTATTTACGCAGTTGGAGTCCATTTATCCCTCATTCATAGCCACTTCCCCCAGTGGACATTCTGTCATTATTTGGTTAATGTTTGTGTCTACCCCTCACTGAAACTGGGACTTAGACTATGAGGTTAATAGTTCATCCCAGGGTCTCATAGGTATTTAACAACTATTTCTTCAGTGATTGAATTCATCCATACATGGAGGGGAATGGATACCAGTTCCTCAACTCTAAGGCAGACTTAGCAATTTGATTATGAAAAACACAGATACTGTTTTCTAAAATGCCTAAAGAATTTTAGCAATTTGGATAAAATCATTCTCCTTAATTAATGTACAATAAACATTGGAAATGACAGAACATTTGGGAATCAATCCAGTTGTTGTTATGGCCACGACACTAATTATCCCCTGCGTGGTTACAGCTCTCCCTGTAACAGGTGTGTTCCACTGGTTTCCAAGGAGACAAGGCCAAGAGCATGACTGGGTTTATCCAATCCACGACCACCTCAGCCAACTGTCCGTGTGTAAGAATAGACCAGGCACATCATTTCTGCACACCTCCAAGAATTTTTAAGAGAAGGAATGGAAATATTTTGAAATCGTAAATAAAGCTTTTTAAAATAGCCATCAGCTGAACACTGTAAATGCTTTTTCACAGACCTTGAGGAACCAGTGCCACACAATTGCTACATTTGTGACCATTATTATCATATGCACTAACGTCATTTGAAGCTCTGTGAGACTGCTGAGTCAGCAGGCGGGCGCAGCGTGTGCCATTATTACGGCCTTCACGTGCAGAGGGGGCGTGAGGATGCTACTGATGGCAGACCGGGAACAGACTCAAGAGTGTTCCTCCTTCCTTTGGGACTACCCTTTCACAATACTAGTTGGAAGGGTTTTCCACATCACTTTGGGGACTACCCTTCTTCATACTACTAGCTAAAAGTGTTTTGGGCTGATTCTCCCTCCCAAATTTTTTTTATTAAGGTATCCCTGACAGACACTCTTATGAAGGTTTCACATGAAAAACATTGTGGTTCCTACATTCACCCATATTATCAAGTCCCCCCATAACACACTGAAGTCACTGTTGCTCAGCATAGTAAGATGTCAAAGAGTCACTACTTATCTTCTCTGTGTACACCGTCTTCACTGAGACCCACCTCCCACACCATGTGTACCATTCATAATGCCACTCAATCCCCTTCTCCCTCTCTCCCCACCCACCGTCTCCCACCCTTCCCTTTGGTAACTGCTAGTCCCTTCTTGGAGTCTGTGAGTCTGCTGCTGTTTTGTTCCTTCAGTTTTGCTTTGTTGTTATACTCCACAGATGAGGGAAATCATTTGGTATTTGTCTTTCTCCCCTGGCTTATTTCACTGAGCATAATACTGTCTAGATCCATCCATGTTGTTGCAAATAGTAGGATTTGTTTTCTTCTTATGGCTGAATACTATTCCATTGTGTATATGTACCACATCTTCTTTATCCATTCATCTACTGATGGATACTTAGGTTGCTTCCATTTCTTGGCTATTGTAAATAGTGCTGCAATAAACATAGGGGTGCATCTGTCTTTTTGAATATGAAATCTGTTTCCATTGGGTAAATTTCTAGGAGTGGAATTTCTGGGTCAAATGGTATTTCTATTTTAGTTTTTTGAGGAACCTCCATATTGCTTTCCACAAGGAACTAATTTACATTCCCACCAGCAGTGTAGGAGGGTTCCCCTCTCTCCACACCCTCACCAGTATTTGTTGTTCCTTGTCTTTTGGATGTTGGCCATCCTGACTGGTGTGAGGTGATATCTCATTGTGGTTTTCATTTGCATTTCCCTGATGACTAGTGATGAGGAGCATCTTTTCACATACCTGTTGGACATCTGAGTTTTTTCTTTGAAGAAGTGTCTATTCAGATCCTCCCCCATTTTTTAATAGGGTTATTTGCTTTTTGGGTGTTTGACACATGTGAATTCTTTATCATTTTGGATGTTAACCCCTTGTTGGGTATGTCGTTTACAAATATATTCTCCCATACTGTATGATGCCTTTTTGTTCTACTGATGGTGTCCTTTGCTGTACAGAAGCTTTTTAGTTTGGTGTAGTCCCATTTGTTCATTTTCGCTTTTGTTTCCCTTGCCTGAGCAGATGTGTTCAGAAAAAAGTTGCTCATGTTTATACTCAAGAGATTTTTGTCTATGTTTTCTTCTAAGAGTTCTATGGTTTCGTGACTTACATTGAGGTCTTTGACCCATTTTGAGTTTACTTTGGTGTATGGAGTTAGACAATAATCCAATTTCATTCTCTTAAGTGTAGCTGTCCAGTTTTGCCAACACCAATTGTTGAAGAGGCTGTCATTTCCCCATTGTATACCCATGGCTCTTTTATTGTATATTAACAGACCATAATTGCTTGGGTTTATATTTGGACTCTCTATTCTTTTCCATTGATATATGGGTCTGTTCTTGTGCCAATACCAAATTGTCTTGATTACTGTGGCTTTGTAGTAGAGCTTGAAGTCAGGGAGTGTAATCCCCCCAGCTTTATTCTTCCTTCTCAGGATTGCTTTGCGATTCAGGATCTTATGTGGTTCCATATGAATTTTAGAACTATTTGCACTAGTTCATTGAAGAATGTCGTTGGCATTTTGATAAGGATTGCACTGAATCTGTAGATTGCTTTAGGCAGGATGGTCATTTTGACAATATTAGTTCTTCCTATCCATTAGCATGGGGTGTACTTCCATTTATTGGTGCTTCTTTAATTTCTCTCATGAGTGTCTTGTAGTTTTCAGGGTATAGGTTTTTCACTTCCTTGGTTAGGTTTATTCTTAGGTATTTTATTATTTTTGATGCAATTGTGAATGGAATTATTTTCCTGATTTCTCTTCCTGCTAGTTGATCATTAGTATATAGGAATGCAACAGATTTCTGTGTATTAATTTTGCATCCTGCAACTTTGCTGAATTCAGCTATTAGTTCTAGTATTTTTGGAGTGGAGTCTTTAGGGTTTTTTATGTACAGTATCATGTCATCTGCAAACAATGAGTTTAACTTCTTCCTTCCCAATCTGGATGCCTTTTATTTCTTTGTGCTGTCTGATTGCCATGACTAGGACCTCCAGTACTATGTTGAATAAAAGTGGGGAGAGTCTGTATCCCTTTGTTGTTAACGATCTTAATGGAAAAGCTTTCAGCTTCTCACTGTTAAGTATGATGATGGCTGTGGGTTTGTCATATATAGCCTTTATTATGTTGAGGTACTAACCCTCTATACCCATTTTGTTGAGAGAGTTTTTATCATGAATGGATGTTGAATTTTGTCGAATGCTTTTTCAGCATCTATGGAGATGATCATGTGGTTTTTGTCCTTCTTTTTGTTGATGTGGTGGATGATGTTGTACCATCCTTGCATCCCTGAGATGAATCCCACTTGATCATGGTGTATGATCCTCTTGATGTATTTTTGAATTCAGTTTGCTAATATTTTGTTGAGTATTTTGCATCTATGTTCATCAGGAATATTGGTCTGTAATTTTCTTTTTTTGTGGGGTCTTTGCCTGGTTTTGGTATTTGAATGATGCTGGCTTCATAAAATGAGTTTGGAAGTATTCCTTCCTCTTCTACTTTTTGGAAAACTTTAAGGAGGATGGGTATAAGGTCTTCACTAAATGTTTGATAAAATTCAGCAGTGAATCCATCTGGTACAGGAGTTTTGTTCTTTGGTAGTTTTTAATAACTGATTCAATTTCTTTGCTGGTAATTGGTCTGTTCAGATTTCCTGTTTCTTCTTGGGTTAGTCTTGGAAGATTGTATTTTTCTAGGAAGTTGTCCATTTCTTCTAGGTTACCCAGTTTGTTAGCATATACTTTTTCATAGTATTCTCAATAATTCTTTGTATTTCTGTGGTGTCCATAGTGATTTTTCCTTTCTCAATTCTGATTCTGTTTATGTGTTTAGACCCTTTTTTTCTTGATAAGTCTGACAAGGAGTTTATCTACTTTATTAATTTTCTCAAAGAATCAGCTCCTGCTTTCATTTATTCTTTGTTTATTCTTCTTAATTTTATTTCTCCTCTAATCTTTATTACATCCCTCCTTCTACTGACTTTGGCCCTCATTTCTTCTTTTTCTAGTTTCATTAATTGTGAGTTTAGACTATTCATATGAGATTGTTCTTCTTTCCTGAGGTAGGCCTGTATTACAATATACTTCCCTCTTAGCATGGCCTTTGCTGCGTCCCACAGATATTGCAGTGTTGAGTTATTGTTGTCATTTGTCTCCATATATTGCTTGATCTGTTTTTATTTGATCATTGATCCATTGATTATTTAGGAGCATGTTGTTAAACCTCTACGTGTTTGTGGACTTTTAGGTTTTCTTTGCATAATTTATTTCTAGTTTCATACCTTTGTGGTCTGAGAACCTGGTTGGTACAATTTCAATCTTTTTTAATTTACTGAGGCTCTTTTTGTGGCCTAGTATATGATCTATTCTTGAAAATATTCCATGTGCACTTGAGAAGAATGTGCATCCTGCTGCTTTTGGGTAGAGTGTTCTATAGATGTCTGTTAGATAGTAAGGAAGTTAGGTCCATCTGTTCTAATGTGTTTAGTGTCTCTGTCTCCTTACTTATTTTCTGTCTGGTTGATCTGTCCTTTGAAGTGAGGGATGTGTTGAAGTCTCTTAAAATGAATGCATGACATTCTATTTCCCCCTTTAATTCTGTTAGTATTTGTTTCACATATGTAGGTGCTCCTATGTTGGGTGCATAGATATTTATAATGGTTATATCCTCTGGTTGGACTGACCCCTTTTTCATTATGTAATGTCCTTCTTTGTCTCTTGTTATTTTCATTGTTTTGAGGTCTATTTTGTCTGATACAAGTACTGCAACTCCTGCTTTTCTCTCCCTATTAGTTGTAAAAATATCTTTTTCCATCCCTTCACTTTTAGTCTGTGTATATCTTTGGGTTTAAAGTGAATCTCTTGCAGGCAGCATATAAACTTGTTTTTTTATCCATTCAGTGACTATATTTTTTGATTGGTGCACTCACATTTAGGGTGATTATCGATAGATATGTACTTATTGCCACTGCAGGCTTTAGATTCATGGTTACCAAAGGTTCAAGGGTAACTTCCTTACTATCTAACAGCCTAACTTAACTCAGTGAACTATTACAAACACAATCTAAAGGTTCTTTTTTTTCCTCCTCCTAATTCTTTATATATTAGGTATCATATTCTGTACTCTTTGTCTATTCCTTTACTAACTTTGGGAGACTTTGATTTAATTTTTCATTTGCTTAGTAATTAGTTGGTCTACTTTCTTTCCTGTGGCTTTATTTTCTCCAGTAACAGCTATTTAGCCTTAGGAATACTTCCATCTATACCAGACCTCCAAAATACACTGTAGAGATGGTTTGTGGGAGGTAAATTATTTTAACTTTTGCTTATCTGGAAATTGTCTAATCCCTCCTTCAAGTTGAAATGATAATCTTGCTCATTCTTGGTTCAAGGCTTGTTTCATTGCATTAAATATATCATGCAACTCCCTTCTGGCCTGTAAGGTTTCTGTTGAGAAATCTGATGATAGCCTGATGGGTTTTCCTTTGTATGTGATTTTTTTCTCTCTCTCTGGCTGCTTTTAATAGTCTGTCCTTATCCTTTATGTTTGCCATTTTAATTATTATATGTCTTGGTGTTGTCTTCCTTGGGTCCCTTTTGTTGGAAGATCAGTACACCTCCATGGTCTGAGGCTATCTCCTTCCACAGATTGAGGAAGTTTCCAGCAACTACCTCCTCAAAGACCTTTTCTATCCCTTTTTCTCTCTCTTCTTTTGGTACCCCTATAATGCAAATATTTTTCCATTTGGATTGGTCACACAGTTCTCTCAATAGTCTTTCATTCCTAGAGATCCTTTTCTCTCTCTGTGCCTCAGTTTCTTTAATCCTGTTCTTTAATTTCTATTTCATTTACAGTCTCCTCTACTTCATCTAATCTGCTTTTAAATCCCTCCATTGTATGTTTCATCTCAGATACTGTATTTTTGAAAGTCTGTATCTCATTCTTGAATTCCTTCCTGAGGTCTTGAATACTTTTCTGTAGCTCTGTGAGCATGTTTATGATTTTTGAAATCTCTTTCAGGAAGATCGGTGAGCTCAGCTTCACTTGGCCATCTTTCTGTTGTTTGTGGGATTTGGGTTTGAACCAGGTTCCTTTGACATTTCATATTTGTAGGTGGTGCCCTCTACTGCCCAGAAGCTGTACTCTGTGGAGCTACTCAGCCCCTGGAGCGATGGGGGTCGCAGGTGAGTGGTGCTTATGCTTGCTGGGAGAAAAGATATCTTTCCTGCTTCCCAGCTGCTGTGCCTGCCTCCACTGCCATGGCCAGTGGGCCAAGCATGCAGGGAGGAGTCTCTATGCTATGCACTTGTAGCTGCCGTAGGCGGGCCTGTTGCAATGGCTGGGGCAGCTGATTTGTGATCTGGTGCCAGCCAAGAGGAAGGAGTATCAGGCTGCGAATCGTGTTGGGGGCCTCATAGCTGCATTGCCACCTAGGGGTATGGAGCGCCTGAAGCTCCTGAAAATTCCCAACTTGCTGGTCTGAGTGCGCCTGGACAATTTTGTCCACCTGTCCTTTCTCCTGAGCAGCAAGCTCTGTGCAATCCTTGCCCCTTTAGCAGCCCTCTCATTGTTGGGAAATTTCTGAGTGCCCACCTTTCTCTTGTCCCAGAGAAGCTGGTTGTGGGTGCCTGTTCTCCACAAGCAGCTGGAATCTCAGTCTCTCCAAGTATTCCACCTGTCTTAGCTTTCCACCCCCACTGATATCCTGAGCACCATGTAATGTAGGTTTGTGCTCCCAGAGCACATCTCCAGGGCTGGGTGTTCAGCAGTCCTAGGCCTCCACCCCCTCCCTGCTCTGTTTCTCTTCCTCTCACCCATGAGCTGGGGTGGGGCAAGGGTTTAGGTCCTGCCGGATCATGGCTTTGGTACTTTACCCTCTTCCGTGAGATCCGCTCTGTTCCCTGGGTTTAGCCAGTCTGTTGTAGCCTTCTTTCCTGCTTCTCTTTCAGGATTTGTTGTATTTGCTATATTTTCATATTATTTGTGGTTTTGGGAGGAGGTTTCTGTCTCACCTCTCATGCTGCCATCTTTACACACCGCCCCTCCAAAATTTAATTCCCAAGTCATCTGCAACCCTGGCCCTTCCTGATTTCTGTATTAAGTTAGCAGAAACTGAAAAGGTATTTCTCAGGCATTCCCAGGATCCGGGCACAGGGAGACCGGTCTCACTGGTGCTGATGTGAAAAGAACAATCAGCAAGGTGGTGTTAAAGAACTGGTTGCACCTCATGTTCCAGGGGCTGCCTCTGTGGGTCGCTTTGAAGTCAACAGGGAATGGGTTCTTCCCCAAGGACCCAAAAGGAAGACCCTTCATTCAAAACAGCTGCCTTAAAATTACTATCTTTGTGCCACTTCCCTGGAGTTCAGGTGTTCAACTGTCCTACTTCGCCTGGGGCTCAAGTGTTTCCCAGAATACAGGATTTTTCAGGGCTACAACCAGGACAGTCCCAGGCAGATTGGATGGCCTGTGATCATGTTACTTTTTGTTGCTGTTGATCATGGCCTTATTGAACAAATCCATAGTTCATTTAGTTCCAAGTTATCAGTTTACAGTGACTTTGGGCATTAGAATTTGCTGACTCATCAGAGATAGACAAAAAAAACCTGCCTGCAGCCAGAATCATCACCCTACACTCAACTGTGCTAATTACTGTGACCGAACTTGCAAAAGCTCCCCACAACCTTCCAACAAAGCCCAAACTTCTTAGCTTGGCTTTCATGGTCCCTTCAAACCCTCAGCCTCGGCACCCAAGTTCCCCCACTGTTCTAACTTCTGGAAGCTGGCAGTGCTCCATGCCTTCTCACCTTCCTTCCATCAACTCAAACCAATTCTAAGTAGTTACATCCAGAGGATAAATCAGACGGAGATGAAGGCCTGGTACACAGAGCAGTGTAAATGTTTTTGAACACCTATTGCTGAGTGCCAAAACTGCTTTTTAAAAATCTACTGTGTATTATCTTCTTTCATTAAAGTAACTGATCAAGAACTCACCATTTTAGTAGATTTTATTAAAATATTTGGTTTCTTTAAGTCCATGCTTTAACATTTTAATATAAAGTTATTCTATCATTTCTGAAAAATACTAAGAATGCATTGCCACTGTCTACTTCAAACTCAATATAATTCCTATTAAAATTTTACGACTTTCATTTCATTTTGACTTTCATTCTGGGATATTCACTACAACTCTCTTTGCAAGCAATCATATTATTCTGATATGGGGATTTCGCTTGTTATTCTCATCACTAACAATGCAGAGAAAAGCAGACTGGCATGCATATCCTTCATTCTCAACAACTGTCTTACAGAGAAAGACAGAAACCATATGATCTTATTTATATGTGGAATCTTAAAAAAAAAGAAAACAAGCTCAAAGATACAGAAAAAAGATTGGTGGTCAACAGAGTCAGAGGTAGGGGTGGGCAAAAGGTACAAACCTCCAGTTTTGTTCTGCATCTTTGAAAAATCACAGAGTAAATCTTTAAAGTTCTCATCACAAGAAAAAAAATCTGTAACTATGTATGGTGATGGATGTTAACTAGCCTTATCATGGTGATCATTTTGTAATATGTATAAATGTCAAACCATTATGTTGTATACCTAAAACTAATATAATGTTGCATGTCATTATACCTCAATTAAAAAACAAAACAACCAAATAAAACAACTGTCTTAAAAATATTATCCACAGTGCCATTTCCATGGAGTTAAGGTAACAAAAACTGTTACAGTTTGCCTGGGTCTAACGGTTTCCCCAGAATACAGGACTTTCAGGGTTAAAATAAGGACAGTTGCAGGCAAAATGGATGGTTGTCGCCTTACTAGAGCGTACAGTTTGGAAAATTAAAAGTTCCTTTCCCGATGACTTCTGGCCTGCAGACCAGAAATATGCAACCATGTCTTTTTTTTTTTTACTGTTTGTAACAATAATATAAACAAACAACAAACCATGTTTAGAAAAAGAGAAAGAATATACACCCACATATTAATAATGTTTGTCTTTGGGTGGTAGGACTATGGGTGATTTTTTCTTTTTTTTTCTGTAATTTCCAAACTTTCTATATTGAGCTCTTTAAAACTAGTGAAATAAAAAGCTTGAGTTCTTAAAATTTATGACAGATAAAAATGGATAAATAGTACCAATGTCAAGCTGTCTGCCTGTCCCATTTTCAACAAACATCTTGACATAAGCTCTCCAGAGGCAAGAGAAAAGACTCAACTCTTACTTTCAGAAAGATTTTTAAAAGAATAATAATTTTTCACATCAAGGTGTCCCCAGATGAATACTCCTAGGGAAGCAAACTGATGAAGCGAACTGGCTTTATTCCTGCCAGACCACAACACATTCTTCAAGCCAAGAGGTGGGGGCTTGCTGCTGACCTTTCCCAGAGAAAGGGCTGATCCAGAAGAGGGCTGGGAGACCTGGAATGCTGGAAGGTAGCAAATGAAGTTCCCTGATGGAAATCAGCATCACCTTGGTTACTGTAACCGGGCAAGGGTTTTCCAAGCTTACTTGAATCTAAAGATGATGGTGATTCATTCCTTAACAACAATCCATCCATCTGGCTCTTTGATCACCTAAGTGACAATATGCATTATTCTTGAGTTGTAGTTTGCTTTTGTTTGCTTAGAGCTAGGGATGGGGTAGAACAAGGAAGAGACCTGGGAGCAAGATGATAGAATGCCTACCCCAGGGAACTCCTGCAGTAAAAGAGGGGCGGGACTAGACAATACCAGAGACAAAATGCTCGGGAGTCAAGATTAAGGGAAGATATCCAAAGTTCTGCACATTTGGCCGGTATTAACAAACCAAAAGAAATTCAGGCTCTAAGCTTTGATTTGTGAGGAGTGGGAATTATTTGATTTGGTAAAATACAATTTTTTAATAAAATATTTAAGTGTTATGGCATAAGAAGCACAGTATAGTCCATGTTCTTGCATATATCTATTCTCATGCTGTAATGCAGAAGTGTTAGAAGACATAGAAGTCTGCACCTTCACTTTGACAAACTAATCAAACTTCAAAAACAAGTGTTTTACCACCTCTATGCATAAAAGTATTCCACTGGTGGAAAAGCAATGGAAGTCCTCCTGATAAAGTAGATACTGGGGCAGTACACACCCTCATTGGTGATCGATCCTACAGATGAAAGGAGCTTATATGAGGGGCACAAACCAACTACCACAAGGCAAAGCAAAGTATACAGTAGAGCCTGGGCAACTCTTAAACTCTAGCGAAATTGTAGCAATTTCCTAAGTAGCACCAGCTGGAAATATACTTCCCATCACTCATTGGAGAATGTACAATTATCAACATTAGATAGCTGAAAATAAATCATTCATTCTACAAATGCTATTTCTAAAACAACCTTTATGTTAGCTGCAAGGCTGTCAAAAGAAGAAGCTAGAGGAAAGAGGAACAGGTGTTTCAATGACTCATTATTACCAGTTACCCCTAAAACTGATGTTACATTTATTCCACAGCAGTACAAAAATATTACACATGAATGAAATTATTAAAGAACGTAAATACTCCCGTGTAAATCACACTGTCACTTTGAGTCTCCTTTGAGTCACAGCAATTTTATCTATAGTTTTTCTGTCCTCTTGAGGTTCTGAATGAGGTTATATATTACTGGCAACACATATGGATATGAGAAGGGTGAATAAAAGAGAGTCTAAGGCGAAGCAATGAGTTCGGTGACCCATCAGCAGTGTGGAAAACTCATATTTGTCCAGGTGCCCAGAGACTAAAAGAAAAGAAAGGCTCTAGTATAAAATTGGTATACTCTGCCTCTTCTGCCATTCCCTTCCTATTTGTTTTACATGGAATTCCATTTATGCAGGAACGTGAATATACTTATTGGAGAGAGACACAAATTGAGACAACACATAAGAGCTCAGAAAAACATAATTGCAGGAAAAGTGTAAATCCTAATCCTTATGATTACCCTAATGTACTAAATAAGTAAACCTAATGCCAGAGAATGGTAAGAATGATTAGGAACTGAGTAATAAATACACAAAGACAAAACTAAGACTAAATTGGATTTTTCCCGGTTGAGAAAATAATGCTTTTGAAGTGAGTATTTGCAAGACTATGCTAAGGCCCCGCGGGCTGACCCCAGTTTGAAAGGGCGTAAGCAATGACAAGGGGCTTTTCCCGGACTGCTGACTCCCCTAAGTCACTGGCAATCAGAAGGAAGTTATGAAAAGGGATTTTCAAAGCCTGGTAATTGTCCTACCCTCTGGGCATGCACATAGCGTGTGCCCATCTTATCCCAGAAGCTCTCTTCTCCCCCACTCCCAACTGAGCAGGGAACCCTTCGGCTATAGCCACAGACCTGCCCTTTTGCCTAGGAACCCCCTTGCTACTGGTTCTGAGAATCTCTTTCACAGGGCCCGTGTCCTCGTTCCTTCGCTTCTCCAAGAGCAGTCTGTGGACCAGCTGCATCAGTATCACCCGGAAGCTTGTTAGAAAAGAAGGACCCCAGGCCACACCCCAGCCCTACTGAATCAGAATCTGCAGTTTAACAAGATCCCCGGGTGATTCAAATGCACTGCTTTATTCTACTTTAGTCCTGGATGAATGAGCTGACAGGTGGCCTAAGCAAAGGTCTGGCTTGGAAGCTAGAGGGATTCCAAGGATCTGACCCCAGAAGTTTGAACGTCTTCTCTAAAGGTAGGTATGCCAAACACTTGGTGTGTGACCTGTACACACTGTGACCTGTGCAGGGACCTTAGTTCTCCACCTGCCAGGATTAAGAAAAGACAGAGGCCAAGACCAATGTGATGTGTGAGTCCCACTATAAATGAGCTAGCACTAAGCCCAACTTGAACTTCCCGGGAAAGGAGATTTGCTGTTGCTTGACTTCACAGTAACAGGGAAGGCAGTGATGCTTTTTATAGGCTACATGGTGATTTCCAATCCAAAAGACTTAAATTAAATGTCAGAGGCAGAAAAGCACTTTCAGCTTCAAACCCTGTACTGTGTCCTTGGTTGTCTGCCAACACTCACCATGATCCAAGAACAGTGGCTTAATTACCACAAGAGACTGTGCAGCCCCTTAAAAGTAAAAGCCTTTAAGGCTATAATAGGGAGCCATGTCGTCAGAGATAACACAGACCCAGTCTCCCCAGGAGTCAAGCCTTTCTAGCCTAAGAATTTTTATTAAGTTCAGGAATAGTTGAACTTCCCTGCCAGAGCCCTCAGTATTGACATGGTTTGGGTATTTCAATCATAAGGTAAAGGCCTCTAAGGGATGCCTTACCCCAGTGACTTCCAACATGTGATCTGGGGGCCTCCACAGAACCTTTAGATCTGCAAGGTCACAACTGTTCTAAGAATGAAGGAGGGCAGGGTAGAAATCATAGGACAAGCACCATGATTAACTTTTCCTGCCTGTGATGAAAAAATGCCAAGATATAAGTATAGTAAGAACAGGAGGGACTCCATCTTAAGGCTGAGATTCCATTTTAAAAACCAGGGACTTAGGAAGTAAGATTCCTAACATAGTCTTTGGTAATCAGCCAACAGCCTATCTTAAGGCAGGGCAGGCAGTCCTGATATGTTCCCAGTGCTTGAGGGAAACCACTGTCTTGGAGAAGAACAGGATCAATAAATCCCCTGTGTCAAGTTTATCTTACAGACTTATTGCTATTTCTTCACATTTTTGAGACATACGCACAATTCTTCACCCTGTTTCTGTTCTACTTTAGGTAAGGAGGGACGGGCTACGGAGAGCCCTGATCTGGGCCTACAAGTTCCCGTTGCCTGGTTGACCCGGACAGGACTGCAGCTTTATGATCATGCTCTTTAGTAGCCTGCCCCAAAATCTCCTTTCTTTGCCCTTGGGAAGTTCACAAAACATAATCTGAGCCCAAGGATCTGAGCCCAGAGGTGCTCCATCCAGTGCTCTGCTGCTCCCCCAAATCCTGGGGTGGCAGGGGCTTAGTCTCCACACCACGCAGATCCAAGCAGACACTGGATGCCGGTGACCCTGGCTTTAGGAGCTGGCAAGGGATTTGCCCTGTGCTGAGCTGGAGTTCAACGAGCTTCCCTTTCCTTTCTCCGATCTTCCTGCTCTCTGTCGTCTGCAAGGAAGCTGCCATTCCCTGCTACTTTCGCTTTAATGAATTCCTTCCTTCCTTACATTTGTTGGAGCTGCTCAAGAATTCTTTCTCGTTCAGTCAAAAACCCTCCCCTGTCCAGGTTGAGGTTTCTCCTAGTGCTTCACCTAGTGCACAGGGAGAGACCCCCCCCCCCCCAGATGCAGTTGCACAGCAACAATAATACTAAGACATGAGTTATCTTTTTCACTCTCACTCTCTCAAAATTGTACAGTGGAGTTTTCCAAAGCTACATGATGTATCATGACATTACCACTCTGATGGCTAATGGAATGTGCACTTAGGTATTCTTGTATTTTACAAATTTCTGTTTTAATTTCTAATGCACTAAATATTAATAGATATCACCACATAAACAAAAGCTCTTTGGGATCCTCAGTAATATTTGAGAATGCAAAAGGGTCCTGAGACCCAAATACGTGCAATCCGCTACCTTAACCTAACTGCTTCAGATGGAGCTGGCTACCCTCCTCACTGACATGGAATCTTGTAAAGGCAAATGTTGTATCTTCTCATCTCCACCAATCCCTGGCTCTTTCTCATCCACAGAACTGGCAAATCTTATCTGTTAGCTTTTAATGGTGACTCTGCAAGGAGTTCACACCAGGAAAAGCTGCTCCCAGCTTTTCATACCCAACCAGGGAACTGTCTCCAGAGCACACTCGGTGACCGCACTACGCAGTGTATTCTTTCAATAGCCAGGGAAATGCGGAAACGGACAGCTTCTCAGCTGCCTCTGCTCCATGGGAACTCTTTCCCCGGCAACTCCACAGCTGGTGAGCACTTAATAATTAGGCCCCAGGTTGCCAAAGAAACTTGTGATTCCTCAGAATGAAAGAAGATTTAGAAGATGGATTGGTTCGCATAACGAAATGTTCAGGAGTAACAAGAAACTTCAGTACCTCTTCTCATTGGAAATGGAAAATCTGAAAACTTAGATTTTCTCCTAGATTTCGGGGAATGAAGCTCTGAGATAGTTTCACCAAAAGGCTTTGTGCTGTCCACCTGAAAGTAAATCAAAGAAATAAGACGTGAATCCACCATAGCTTGTATTGCTCTCTTCTCATTACCTCCACCGCCTTTGCCCCTCCATCAGAGGTCATGCATGTGAGAAAAGAGAAGACTGGGAACAAAGTATGTCTCCAGGGATAATAAATGTCATCCCGAGAACGAAGTTGTTTGTCCCCATCTTCACTGAGGCTACAACACAGAGATATGGGCTAAACATTAGCATAAAGTCAAGACACAAATAATATTCTAACCACTGGTTAAGGATTGAGCCCAGGAAGGAGCAAGCGAAGTGTACTTTGCCATCTTTTGAAACAGGAAAGTTTCATGTCCCTAAACAGTCTGAGCAGAGCTGGCTCGGGTTGTGCCCTCCCTGAAGACAAGGGACGATCACAGGTGACACGTCAGCCTTCTCCATCTCTTTCCTGCCTAACATCTGTATCTTTGAAAGAAAAAAGAGTGGTGACTGCATTATTTTACTTAAGGTGGCCATATTTTCCTCAGTCGAACAACATGATTTGCAATATGTCAAAACACTTGAAACAAGACTATGTATGACATAGAGTACTGGGTTTTTTTAATCTTATTTCTTCTTTTGTTTTATATTTTAATTTCCCAAAGGCAGGTTATAATGTTACTCTTCATTCTACTTGAAGAAATATATTGATTAGAATTTACAGGTTTTACATTAGGTCCTCTAAATTTTAATGCTTCTATTTGAAGAAACATCAGATATAACCAGGAAATCTAGCCAAATAAAAGAGTTAATATGTATAAAGCACTTAGAAAAGAGCTTGGCACATACTAAGGCTTTAAAAGAATTTGTTAAATAAAATAAATGTCAAGCAAGTTTAATTCCCTAAGAAAATCTACCAATATGTTAAGGGTATTTAGCTCATAATGGCATAGACTTGTTATATTTTACAAAATTTTATTTCACATGGAAAAACCAGACTGTCCAATAAACTCAATTCAACAGTATTTTTATGAAACCATGATTAAAGATTGGCTGGTAGATTTTTGCCAGGCATTTTACTCAAATCACCATGAAGGAAACAGCTATTCTATAGTCTCCAGCCAAGCAACATTTCCGTTCTACCTACAGACCAACTCTGTATATAGTTATCCCAACAGCACTTGACTTTGGGGCTTCCTGCACTTCGTATCTTATGTCTAATAGGTAAACCATTAGTGACTTAAGTAATATTACCAACTTGACAATTATACAATAGTTAACTACTGAAGTTACAAGAACTATGGAAGAATAAGTCATTGACTGGAATGTGGAATGATGTTCATGAAGACTATGAATATAGGAAATGCTTTTAATGTAATGACTGTATATAAAGAAACTAATCTACATATACAGTATAATTATAACTGTGGAAAAATTAAGCTTTATGAATGTAATAAAGGTGAAAAAAGTGCATTAAATTAAATTACTTTTTTATTATGCTGGTGAGCCTATGGGTAATTTTAAAAAAACTTTTTTTAACTTTTCTGTATTTTCCATTACTTCTTTAGTAATCAAAAGATCTTAAGAAGACTAAGAGAACTAGTGTGGTTAAACTTGCCCACTATTTTCTGAGGACTAATTCTAAGATAACATTAAGTAAGGTCTTTGAGGATAGCACATCATTGCTTCTTCCTGAGACACATTTTTCCTGCTCTTTAAAGTATGTGCAACGAGCAACTTCACTAAAAAAATTCAAGCAATTTTCTCTAAAACTGACGAAACTTTAGTTCAAGGTTGGTGTAAAGTATATGCCAGGCTTTGTTATGCATCTTCTACCTGTCAGTTCACTGATTCTTCAGGATAATGGTAGGATGTCATATGCAGACATCACACTCTATTCATAATTTTCAAAAATTAAACATAGGAGTAGGACATTCAAGATGGCGGCATGAGAGGTGAGACAGAGAACTCCTCTCAAAACCACAAATAGTACAAAAATATAGTTAATTAATACAACTAACCCTAAAACAGCAACAACAAAGAAGGCAGAACCAGACTGCATCCAGACCTCACTGAACAGAGCAGACCTCATGACACAGGGTAATGCAGGAAAGCCTTAATCTGCAGGACCCAAGCCCTTTTCACACCCCAGCTCACCAGCAGGAGGAAGAGAAACGGAGTGGGGAGGGGGTGGAAACCTGGGACTGCTGAACACCTAGCCCTGGAGATCTGCTTTGTGAGCAGAAACCTATAGTGTGTGGTGCTCTGGACGCTGGGGAGCTTGGACAAGTGGAATGCTTGAGAGACTGACGTTCCGGCCGTTTGTGGAGGAGGGGATGCACACCCGGCTGCTCTGTGTCAAAGGAAAGGCAGGGAGCCTGAGAGGCTTCCTTGCAGCGAGAGGGCTGCTGAAGGGGTGGGGTTTGGGCAGAGCTTGCGGGACAGGAGAAGGGAGACCTGGACAAGGTTGTCTGGGGCGCTCTGCCCAGCTGGTTGGGAACTTTGAGGAGCTTCAGGTGCTCCATCCCCCTGGCTGCCTACTCAGCTCCAAGGCCCCCCACGGTGACACGCAGCCTGCTGCACACCTTCCTTCTAGCCTGCTGGCACTGTTTTGCAAACTGACAGTCACTGTGCTGGCATCAGGCCAGCCAGAAGGAGGCCCCACCTACAACAGCTAGAGACGCAAAGCACAGAGGCTTACACCTGTGTACTCGGCCCACTGGCTCTGACACTGGAGACAGGAACCGCAGACGGGAATCAGGAAACAGACCTTTCCTCTCCCCAGGCACCAGTTCCACTCCCCTATGACCCCCAACCTCACTCTAGGGGCCAAGCAGCTCCAGAAAATGGAGCTTCTGTGCACTAGTGGGTACCACGCAGAAATATGAAATGTCAAAAGAACATGGTTCAGACAAAAATCTCACAAATCCAAGAAAAAGGGCCAAATGAAACTGAACTCCCCAATCTTCCTGAAAGAGAGTTCAAAATAAAAATCATAAACATGCTTATGGAGGTACAGAAAAATATTCAAGAACCCAGGAATGGATTTAAGACAGAGATTCAATCATTAAGAAATTCCATATCTGAAACAAAACATACAATAGAGGGATTTAAAAGCAGATTAGATGTACTAGAAGAGATGGTAAATGGGATAGAAATTAGAGAAGAGGAATACAAAGAAGCAGAGACACAGAGAGAAAAAAGAATCCCTAAGAATTAAAGAATATTGAGAGAACTGTGTGACCAATCCAAACGGAACAACATTCACATTATAGGGGTACCAGAAGAAGAAGAGAGAGAAAAAGGGATAGAAAGTGTCATGGAGGAGGTAATTGCTGAAAAATTCTCCAATCTGGGGAAGGAGATAGTTTCTCAAGCCATGGAGGTGCACAGATCTCCCAACACAAGGGACCCAAGGAAGACAACATCAAGACATACAATAATTAAAATGGCAAAGACCAAGGATAAAGACAGACTTTTAAAAGCAGCTAGAGAGAGAAAAAAGATCACACACAAATGAAAATCCATCAGGCTATCATCAGACTTCTCAACAGAAACCTTACGGGCCAGAAGGGAATGGCATGATATATTTAATGCAATAAAGCAGAAGGGCCTCAATCTAAGAATACTCTACCTGGCAAGGTTATCATTTAAATTTGAAGGAGGGATTAAACAATTTTCAGATAAGCAAAAGATGAGAGAATTTACCTCCCACAAACCACCTCTACAGTGCATTTTGGAGGGACTCCTATAGATGGAAGTATTCCTAAGGATAAATAGATGTCACCCAACGGATAGACAAAGAGTACAGAATATGATTCATACTATACAAAGAATGGAAGAGGAAGAAAAAGGAGGAAAAAAAAAACGACCTTCAGGTTGTGTTTGTAATAGCAAACTAAGTAAGTTAAATTAGACTGTTAGATAGTAAGGGAATTACCCTTGAACCTTTGGTAACCATGAATCTAAAGCCTGCAATGGCAATAAGTACATCTCTATCAATAATAACCCTAAATGGTCTGAATGCACCAATCAAAAGACATAGAGTTACTGAATGGATAAAAAAACAAGACCCATCTATATGCTGCCTACAAGAGACTCACTTCAAACCAAAAGACATACACAGATTGAAAGTAAAGGGATGGAAGATATTTCGTGCAACTAATAGTGAGAAAAAAGCAGGAGTTGCAGTACTTGTATCAGACAAAATAGACTTCAAAACAAAGAAAGTCACAAGAGACAAAAAGGACATTACATAATGATAAAAGGGTCAGTCCAACAAGAGGATATAACTATTATATATATCTATGCACCCAACACAGGATCACCTACATATGTGAAACAAATACTAACAGAATTAAAGGGGAAATAGAATGCAATGCATTCATTTTAGAAGACTTCAACACACCACTAACTCCAAAGGACAGCTCAACCAGACAGAAAATAAGTAAAGAGACAGAGGCACTGAACAACGTATTAGGACAGATGGACCTAACAGACATCCACAGAACATTCCATCCAAAAGCAACAGGATACACATTCTTCTCAAGTGCACATAGAACATTTTCAAGAATAGATCATATACTAGGCCACAAAAAGAACCTCAGTAAATTCAAAAAGACTGAAATTATACCAACCAGCTCCTTGGATCACAAAGGTATGGAACTAGAAATAAATTACACAAAGAAAATGAAAAAGCCTACACAAACATGGAGACTTAACAACATGCTCCTAAATAATCAATGGATCAATGACCAAATAAAAACAGAGATCAAGCAATATATGGAGACAAATGACAACAATAATTCGACACCAGAAAATCTCTGGGACGCAGTGAAGGCTGTGCTAAGAGGGAAATATATTGCAATACAGGCCTACCTCAGGAAAGAAGAACAATCCCAAATGAACAGTCTAAACACACAATTAATGAAACTAGAAAAGGAAGAACAAATGAGGCCCAAAGTCAGTAGAAGGAGGGACATAATAAAGATCAAAGCAGAAATAAATAAAATAGAGAATAATAATACAATAGAATGAATCCATGAAACCAGGAACTTGTTCTTCGAGAAAATAAACTAAATAGATAAACCCCCAGCCAGACTTACCAAGAAAAAAAAGAGAGTCTACACACATAAACAGAAACAGAAATGAGAAAGGAAAAATCACTACAGACACCACAGAAATACAAAGAATTATGAGAGAATACTATGAAAAATTATGTGGTAACAAATTAGACAACCAAGAAGAAATGGACAACTTCCTAAAAAAATACGACCTTCCAAGGCTGACCTGGAAGAAACAGAAAATCGGAATAGACCAATTACCAGCAAAGAAATTGAATTGGTAATCAAAACAGTACCTAAGAACACAACTCCTGTACCAGATGGTTTCACTGCTGAATTTTGTCAAACATTTAGTGAAGACTAATACCCATCCTCATTAAAGTTTTCCAAAAAGTAGAAGAGGAGGGAATACTCCCAAACTCATTCTACGAGGCCAACATCACTCCAATACCAAAACCAGGCAAAAACACCACAAAAAAAGAAAATTACAGACCAATATTCCTGATGAACATAGATGCAAAAATACTCAACAAAATATTAGGAAACCGAATTCAAAAATACATCAAAAAGGTCATACATCATGATCAAGTGGGATTCATCCCAGAGATGCAAGGATGGTACAACATTCAAAAATCCATCAACATCATCCACTACATCAACAAAAAGGACTAAAACCACATTATCATCTCCATAGATGCTGAAAAACATTTGACAAAAGTCAACATCCATTCATGATAAAAACTTTCAACAAAATGGGTATAGAGGACAAGTACCTCAACATAATAAAGGCCATATATGACAAACCCACAGCCAACATTATTTTTAACATTGACAAGTTGAAAGCTTTTCCTTTAAGATCAGGAACAAGACAAGGATGCCCACTCTCCCCACTTTTATTCAACATAGTTCTGGAGGTCCTAGCCATGGCAATCAGACAACACAAAGAAATACAAGGATCCAGATCGGCAAGGAAAAACTCAATCTGTCCTTCCTTGCAGATGACATGATATTGTACATAAAAAATCCTAAAGAATCCACTCCAAAACTACTAGATCTAATATCTGAATTCAGCAAAGTTGCGGGATACAAAATTAATACACAGAAATCTGTTGCATTCCGATACACTAACGATGAACTAGCAGAAAGGGAAATCAGGAAAACAATTCCATTCACAATTGTATCAGAAAGAATAAAATACTTAGGAATAAACCTAACCAAGGAAGTGAAAGACCTATACCCTGAAAACTACAAAACACTCTTAAGAGAAATCAAAGAGGACACTAACAAATGGAAATTCATCTCATGCTCTTGGCTAGGAAGAATTAATATTGTCAAAATGACCATCCTGCCTAAAGCAATCTACAGATTCAATGCAATCCCTATCAAAATACCCACAGCGTTCTTCAGTGAACTTGAGCAAATAGTTCTAAAATTCATATGGAACCACAAAAGACCCCAAAGAGCCAAAGCAATCCTGAGAAGGAAGAATAAAGTGGGGGGAATTACTCTCCCTGACTTCGAGCTCTACTACAAAGCCACAGTAATCAAGATAATTTGGTACTGGCACAAGAACAGACCCATAGACCAGTGGAACAGAATAGAGAGTCCAGATATAAACTCAAGCATATATGGTCAATTAATATATGATAAAGGAGCCATGGATATACAATGGGGAAATGACAGCCTCTTCAACAGCTGGTGTTGGCAAAAACTGGACAGCTACATGTAAGAGAATGAAACTGGATTACTCTCTAACCCCATATACAAAGGTAAACTCAAAATGGATCAAAGACCTGAATGTAAGTCATGAAACCATAAAACTCTTAGAAAAAATATAGGCAAAAATCTCTTGGACATAAGCATAGGCAACTTCTTCATGAACATATCTCCCCGGGCAAGGGAAACAAAAGCACAAATGAACAAATGGGACTATATCAAACTAAAGAGCTTCTGTACAGCAAAGGATACCATCAGTAGAACAAAAAGACATCCCGCGGTATGGGAGAATATATTAAAAAATGACATATCCGATAAGGGGTTGACATCCAAATTATATAAAGAGCTCACGCACCTCAACAAACAAAAAGCAAATAAGCCAATTAAAAAATGGGCAGAGGAGCTAAACAGACACTTCTCCAAAAAGAAATTCAGATGGCCAACAGGCACATGAAAAGATGCTCCACATCGCTAGTCATCAGAGAAATGCAAATTAAAACCACAATGAGATATCACCTCACACCTTAGGTTAGGATGGCCAACATCCAAAAGACAACAACAAATGTTGGTGAGGATGTGGAGAAAAGGGAACCCTCCTACACTGCTTGTGAGAATGTAAATTAGTTCAACCATTGTTGAAAGCAGTATGGAGGTTCCTCAAAAAACTCAAAATAGAAATACCATTTGCCCCAGGAATTCTACTCCTAGGAATTTACCCTAAGAATATAGCATCCCAGTTTGAAAAAGATATATGCACCCCTATGTTTATCACAGCACTATTTACAATAGCCAAGAAATGGAAGCAATGTAAGTGTCCATCAGTAGATGAATGGATAAAGAAGAAGAGGTACATATACACAATGGAGCACTCTTCAGCCATATGAAAGCAACAAATCCTACCATTTGCAACAACATGGATGGAGCTAGAGGGTATTATGCTCAGTGAAATAAGCCAGGTGGAAAAAGCCAAGTATCAAATAATTTCCCTCATATGTGGAGTATAAGAACAAAGAAAAAACTGAAGGAAAAAAAACAGCAGCAGACTCACAGAACCCAAGAACGGACTAACAGTTACCAAAGGGAAAGGGACTGGGGAAGATGGGTGGGAAGAGAGTGATAAGGGGGAAAAAGGGCCATTACAATTAGAACACATAATGTAGTGGGGATGGGGTGGGGGGATATGGGGAAGGGAGTATAACACAGACAAGACCAGTAGTGATCCTATAACATCTTACTATGCTGATGGACAGTGAGTGCAATGGGGTATGTGGTGGGGACTTGATAATAGGGGGAGTCTAGTAACCATAATGTTGCTCATTTAATTGTACATTAATAACAACAAAATAAAATAAATAAAAATAGGGATTGCTGACATTTACTGAACAAGTCCTCTGTGTGAGACATCTTTATAGGATTTTCCTGACAGTGACTCTAGGTTGTGAACATGATGTAATCATAGTTATTAATCAATTTGAATTCTCTCTTTATTTAATATTACCCATTTGTTTTGATGGTCCAATCTTACTATAGTCCACTCATTCACACCCTCAGTATTCCAAAGGACTCTGAGAAATAATCTTAGGCTCACATGTCTAACTACAAACGGAGGTTTGCTTTCTCCAGAGATTTTGAAACTATTTCCAGGGTTCATCCGAGCTGGCTGGTCCTGGAAGAAACGCCTGGTGGAATATGGAGCGCACGCCTGGGATTGCATGCCTTGGGGCAGTCTGTCGCGATTTCTCTCCTTTACCTTCATCTTTACATTATTTAAAGGGAATTTTGGTCCATATGATGTTAATAAAGGCCTTTGTGACTTATATCTTTCTTCCTGAAACCAAAAAAGAAACAAAATATTTTAAATTGGAAAAAAAAAATTGATCAGAATATAAGTATTTAATTGAACTTTAAGGGAGAAGATTGAACATTTCAGATTTACAAAACATGAACTTAGGGGAGAGCATTTCTCTACCTAATTTTTCTTCAGTTCAGCTTATCATCACTAGTTATTTATAACTTGCTAGTATAATATATTTCAACTAATAACAGTAACATTTATTTGTATTAGGAGAAAGTTAGAAAGTATAAGACCCCCCCCACCCAGTTATTGATACATGACTGATAGAGAAACAGAAAGCGAGAGAGAGAGAGAATTTGGCATATACCTGGGTCCAGCAATTTTACTTGAAGGAATTTATTATGAGGAAATAATATGGCTGTGTGTATAGCTACAGAAATTCTTATATAAGTTCAAAATGAGAAACAAACTATATTGGTGAGTAAGCAATTTCCTCTCAGCTCCAAATCCACCCTTCTGTACTCAGCTTTTGATACCAGGGCTGGCACTCTGCAAACCCCTTCTGCTTTTCCAGCTGTTCTGTTGGGTTCTACCACCAGGAGCTCTAGAGGAGACAACAACCCTGGAGGAGGAAGCCTGGACCTCCCACTTCCAGTTTCGCACTCTGGTCCTGTCAGCATCACCCCAGCAACCATTCCTCACCTTGAGAGAAGCAGACAGTTCCAGTTTACAGTTTCCCCCCCTCCATAATTCCAGAATTAGCATCACTGTACCTCCCTCAGAACTATCAGCCCCAGCTGGCCAGAGCCCCCTGCTCAGATTAGAGTCTAGCAGTTAAAATTATACGGGGTACTTCCTCCAAGCTCCTGAGGGACCAGTGATGAGCAGGGTCTCTCCTTAGAGGTCGGAGGCCTGGCTCATCAGAGTCCCACCTCTAAATTCCTGAGGAACACCCTGGAAAGCAGCCCCTCCCCCGTGGTCCCTTTCCCATGGGGTCTCTTTCTCAAGCCTCTACATTCCTGATGTCCCCACCTCTTTACTTTGTTCCCCGAGTCCTAGGGCTGGAAGCTGCTTCCTGCAGTTACTATCTCCATCACTTCAGTGTTGCCCTTTTACCTTTCAGTCTTCCAACCCCCATTTAACCTTTTTTTTTTAACATTAAATCATTCCATGAAAATAACAGGTGTGCTATGTCTTCCTGGCTGGACTCTGACAATATATCAGTTAGGTGCCCAACAGCAGGAAAACAAATGATGGTACTTCCATGCAATGGAATACTATGAAGCCAGAAAAACTGCCTGGCATAAGAATACTTAAGGACACAAAAACATGTTCACAATATATTAAGTGGAAAAGGAAGGGTACAAAATAATATGTAGTCTAGTATGATGATCCCATATTTTAAAATCAAAGTAGTACACGTGTATGTGTGTGTGTGTACAGAAAAATATACTAAGAAAAATTATCATGCTCATCTCTAGAGAATTAAAGTGAAGGTAATTTTACTTCCAATTTTGTCTTTCTTGTTTATCTATATTTTCTAATTTTCTAAAATGAGACACTTTTGTTATAAGAAAAACAATAAAAGTTATCATTTTAAAAAGTTAACACTTAAAGGTAGACCTATATTAGGAGTATAAAATGAGATTAATGTGGTGGAGTGGAAAAGAAAAAGACTGAAAATCACCATGCACATGTAACAAGCAGATTGGAGAAAACAGCGGGTAAATAAGAAAAAACTAAAAAGCATCTAATGCCTTCCTTAAAACTGATTTGCTGTCCCATTTGAGATATGATGCCCAGAGGACAGATGGATTCGCACAGATTACTGACCCTTCTCAGGTAGTACCCTTTAACCCACATCTCACATTTTCAAGATATTTTTCAGGACACCAGGGGAGATTTGGGATAGCAAGCAAAGTATTTGAAGAAACTTTACAAATTACACTCGTTATTCATAGTTTTAGAAAGAATTTTAAATGGTTACAAAATTATGTACAATAGGAAAAAACATAGAAAGAAATCAGTGTGAAGGGGAAATCAGGTCAAAACAAGAGTGAAACACAGGCACTGCTCATGGATACCCCAAGACACTTTATGATTACCAAAGACGGCCCACAAATACAACACTAAGCTTCAGCCTCAGCAAAAGAAAGATGGAAACACTACTGTTCTTAAGATCAAGAATAAAAAGTCAGGAAATAACAAGAAGCTAGCCTACTTATGTCAAACTTGTGATTTTAGCTTTTGTATCACCCTGTCCTCCACCAACTATACCATAATAAAAATGTGCCAAACACACTCTAATGTGATAGGCTGACTTAAACAGTTTGAATACAGAAATTCAAAGTTAGCAATGAGTCTCCAGGTTTTTATTTGTTCACTTGCATCTAAACTTGGTAATCTGCATCTGGGCTATAATTTTTTAAGTTTCAGAGAAAATTCCTGGCATTTCTATCACTGACTTCTTGGTTATACTTACTAGAAATCTGTTTCTATGCAGAAACACACGCTCTCTGATGGCTGTCCTTGTAGAAAACTCTATTTTGGGAGCAATGCCCTAAAAATAAACAGCATAAAAGCAGCAAATAAAATGATTGAAAACCAAATCTTTGCCCTTCCCATCCTCACTTGAAATCATGCAAGAATCTAATTACTCTTTTTGAGTAGTCAGCATAATCCACACACATTATGTAAAATATATATATAACAAATACATATACAACAGAATGTTATTCAGCCTTAGAAGGAAATTTTGCTATTTGTGACAACATAGAACCTGGAGGACATTATACTAAGTGAAAAAAGCCAGACAGAGGAAGACAAATACTCATGTCTCACTTATATATGGAATCTAAAATAAGTCAAGTTCATAGATGCAGAGAGTAGAATGCTGGTTGGCAGGTGCTGGAAGATGGAGGAAATGAGATGTTGTTCAAAGGGTACAAAGCTTCAGTTAATGCAAGATGAGTAAGTTTTGGAGATCTAATGTACAGCAATGTGACTATACTTAACAATACTGTATTGTATATTTGAAATTTTCTAAGAGTGTAAATTGTTAGTGTTCTTACCACAAAAAAAGAAAAGGAAGAAAAGAAAATGGTAACTAGTAACAATGTAAAGTGATGGATACGTTCATTAGCTAGAGTGGCAATTATTTCACAATACACATGTGTAGCAAAGCAGCAAGTTGTATGCCTTAAATGTATACAAATTTTAGTTGTCAATTATACATCAATAAAGCTGAAAAAATATATATATACATAAGAAGAATAACTAAACACTTACGTAATACATATTAAGTGCCAGGCCCTGACCTAAATGCTTCACCTATATTAACTCATCCAATCCTCACAACAAACCCATGGGGTAGACCCTAATTAGCACCTCTACTTTGTAGATGAGTAAACTAAGACACAGAAAGTTTAAGTAACTTGTCCAGCTAAGAATGGCAGAGCTGCTAATTGAACCCAGGCATTTTGACTCCAGTGTCTCAAGCAGTTAGCTACTCTATTTAAAATATTGGACAGAATTGAATGAGATGGTCTAAGATAACAAATGGGTAGAGGATGGATGGGAGTTCTCCTTCCCTACCTATTTGCTCTGAAAAACTTGCTTTACATCTTATACCAATTATTTATGTTCTTTACATCTCTCAAAACTCTTCATTTTTTCATTGATTGATACTTCTGTTTTTGCTCGGTACTATACTAAGATACTCTGACATATATTTTTTTTTATGTATGTCTATATATAATGTTACACACATAATACACATATACTCACACCCTATCCTGTTTAATTTTCATAATACTATAAGGAATATACAATTATCATCAACCTTTTTATAAATGATAAAACTAAGACATGGACAAAAACTGGAAACAATCCAAACATCCTTCATGGGTGAATAAACTGCAGTATATCTATATATGGAATCTACCCAATAATAACAAGGAGCAAACTACTGATACACAAAATTACATAGATGAATCTCAGAGACATTGTTCAAATGAAAACAGCTAGTCTCAAAAGGTTATAGATCGTATGATTCCATTTATGTGACATTCTCAAAAAGACAAAGCTATAGCGACAGACAACAGACTAGAGTTTAGGGGGAAGGGGGAAGATGTGCCTGTAACAGGGTAATGTGATGGACATTTTAGGGGTGATGGAACTTTCCATATCCTGACCATGGCGGTGGCTTGAGAAATCTATACATGTGTTAAAATTCATAGAATTGTATATAAAAAGACAGTCAATTTTACTGTATGGTCATTTAAAAAATACAATTATTTATCTTAAAAAACTGAGAGGTTTAAAGAGACATAAAACAGCCCTCCCAAGGTCACATGGCTTGTAAATGACAAAACTGGGACAGGATCTGGTTCTGAATGCGTTACACTGTTTCAAATTGACCCACTGGCTCACCTACAGCCCCTCCCAGCATGATCCTCTGCTCTCCTTCTCCCCAGAGAACACCACTTGGCCAGGTATTCCCTGTCCTGGGAGTGCCCTCTCTTTCTTCTTTTCCTGTCTTTCAAAGCCTGGCCTCACCCTAATAGCAACTCCAGGCACACCCATAGTGACTTCCTCCTCCAGTCTCTAACAGTTCATATTAATTTATACAACATACTCCAAGTACTTCCAAGAAGGATTTGCATCTGCTGAAGCTCTAGAGAGAAAGGAAACCAGGATGTACTGCATGTTTACTGTATGTGCCAGGTTTTGTTAGTGGTTTTCCCATGTATGGTCTCATTTAATCCTCACACAACCTATGTAGCAGACAATTACATTCCATTTTACATATGAAGGAATGGGCTCAGAGAGGTTAAGTGGTCTGTCCAATGTCACACAGCTAAAGATCAGTACAGCAGGATTTGAAACTGTCAGACAGCAAAGCCATCTTCTTTCCAATACCCCATGCCCCATGCTACCTCTTTCAGGCCAGGGTTGGGGAAGGAGGATCAGCTAGTCAGGTTGTTCCCTGTGCATTCATTCATTTCTATGCACATCCATTCCTGTGTATTCATCTTGTCTCCGAAACAAGTCCTAAAGGCACAACTTACATCCTCAACAACTTTGTTTCTAGAATGCACAGTATGCCTATAAGAGTGCATGGCTTAGACTGGTGACTCAAACATTTCTGGGCTTATAAACAATAGACCCCAGTCACTGCACAGAGTCAGATAATCCAAAGGGCATCTGATAAAGAATGTACAATGACACGACCAGCACAGCCTCATCTTGTTATCAAGGCTGCCCACACAAAGAAGAGGGTAGGGTGGAGTTCCCAGGTCCACAGAACTACTGGTAGAATCTTAAAACCTACAGGTGTGCCAAGCCCCATGGCCCAGTTGTCTAAGCCTGAACACATCATCTCTTGAGCCACAGACTCATGCAGTCTTATAGGGAGGCAGTATTACCCCTGAATGATAGTATAGTAAATGTAACACTTCACATTTATTGTGCACTTAACTATATACTAGGTATTATTCTAAACACTATATATATATATATAAACATATACATATATAACACCTCATTTAACCCTCACAATAACTCTGTAAGGGAAGTACTATTATCAATCCCATATTACAGATGAGAAAACCAAGGCACTCAGAGATTATGTAATTTATCTAAAGTCACAGAGTCATTGAGTGACAAAACTGGGACTGTACCCAGACAATGAGTCTACACTTAACCACTATACATGCAACTGCCTAACAGGTCTTCAAATCCCTGACCTACTTTGCCTAGAGAGGAGGAGGAGATGCCCTACCTGTGAGGAATCCACCCCCCCGTAGCACATTCCTGTTTGCCTTATCTAACCACCACTTCTGGCAATGACTTGTGGACAATAAGGACCATGCATTTTCTTTTTCATTTTTAACTGATTTTAGCATAGCAGTTAAAAACTAAACTTTACAGGCTCTATCTTGTCAAATCACCTTAGTAATGGGAATATGTTGATGATGGTTAGGTCAGTAAGTGGATTTAATAGGAGGATTTTTCTAGAATCACTGCACTAAAAAGAAAATCAAGTTATTAACTATAGACAATCCTTGACTTATAATAGCTCAACTTAAAATTTTTCGATTTTACGATGGTGCAAAAGTGGTACACATTCAGTAAAAAACATACTTGAGTTTTGAATTCGGATCTTTTCCCAAGCTGGCAGTAGGTGGTGCAGTACTCTCTCACGATGCTGGTCAGCTGCAGCTTCCAGGCAGCCGGCCACACAATCACGAGGGTAAACTCCTGAAACACAACCATCCTGCACCTATATGACTATTCTGTTTTTTTACCTTCAGTACAGTATTCAATAAATTACATGAGCTATTCAAGACTTTATTAATAGGCTTTGTGTTAGTTGGTTTTGCCCAACTGTAAGCTAATGTAAGTTCTGAGCACATTTAAGTTTAAGGTAGGCTAGGCTTAGCTATCATGTTTGCTAAGTTAGACTAATAAATACATTGTTGACTTATGATGTATTCAACTTCCAAAGAGTTTATTAGCACATAACCCCACTGTAAGTTGAGGAAGACCTGAAATAATTAAAAATATATTCTTCCTGCTCACTTTACAAATTCAGTCTTCACCTAACAAGAAAACAGATCATATTATGTTTGATCACAGCTGGAAAAGGGGCAAGGAAGAGCTATTAGGGTTGCCAAGTGAAATAAAACAAAATATGTAAATAAAAGAATAAGTCACATTTTAGTGAAGGAAATAAACCTAATTTTAATGAATTAATAAATTAAGGGAAAAATCAATGAAATGAATGCTTTCCCTGACCTGTGCATATAATTCATTCTCATGTCCTACAATATTAAAGAAAAGAAACTGGACACTGGGCCGCAACAAACATGAGAGAGTTAGCATCATGCAGTGACTAAAGGCACAAACTTGGAAGTCTGACTGACCAGCAGTGAGAGTCCCAGCTCCTTTACTCACCCACTCCGTGAATCTGAGTACATTTCTCAAACTCCCTATGCCAGCTTCCCCATCCATAAAACAACGAAAAGAATAGCAGCCACCTTGAAGGGTTAAGGAGGACTGAACAAAATGATCCACGTAATGAACTCAGCACAGTGCCTGGCATCTAGTGAGCACACAGTGAATTTTGGCTATTATTAAAATTTGTGCAACTGATTTAATTTTGCCTTATAGACCATTTGAGAGAAATTGTGCTCCTCTATCTTTTTATAAGTTGTTTAAAATGTAGTTTGATTAACTACACTATAAGAATTGATACTTTACCTCTAATACACAGGGATCTTTTCCTGCAATTTTAAAGCCCTTTCTCTGATGATTATCTGCATTTATGAATAACTATAAACATAACTTCCTGTAAGTTCCACTCCCTACTTATGCCTATAAAGTTAAACAGAGATGACATTTGGGAATATATAAGAAAGTGTGTTTCTCCTTGTCTGGATACTTAGTTGGATATAACAGCCTGTTGCTTGTAAATGGCTCTTATTTTCTAGAAAACTCAGGCAAACCAAAGTTAATATAAAGAGTATCCCCCATCTGATTCTCACCAGTTTTTATTCCCTCTTAGCTTCTGAAAAGCAATATTCCAGTAACTCAAAATAATGAATGCAAGCATCTCTCAAGTACCACGTAAGTGAAACACAAAGAATGGTCCTCTGAAGGAAAAGAATGGTATTACGGATACTCACCAAACCTTCAAAGATTACAGGGGGCTTAAAGTTATGTATGGTCATTAAGAATTCTGATTAGGGTAACTTTTGATGTTTGCTGTTCGAAGTATTAGAACCAGAAGTCCTGTCATCATAAATGCTATAGAAATAGGGTCCTGAATGCTATATATTTCACACAGTACTCTCAAAAAAATGGAAACAATAACATTTTATTAAATTATAATAATAGTGATTCATGGGGCAATAATTCACTAAGATGTGGCCCTTAAAACAGAGGTCATCCAAGGAGCATAAAATGCAAGAAAATTGTCAGTTGCTGCAAAGTTAGAAATCATCACAGATTACATCAAATTTGAATTGGGTTGAGATAATTCCCCCAAACAGTTATATTATCAACTAAATAAATGCTATATCTTTTAAGCTCCTTCAATAATATCAGTCTGTAGAACTCTGTCTGTTTTCGCTCCATTAAATGGAATCCATGTCTGCCTTGCCTGACTAGAGAAGTGTTCTGAGGAAATTAAGATATATGAAAAGTTAAAAGCCCAAAACAAATGAGAAGTCACATTATTACTATTACTGCTTTATTTTACTGTTATTATTACTACTAAAATAATATCTATGATCAAATAAACTGATATCAAATCTTTCAGTTAATCTGCATTAAGAAGAGGTGGAAAAAGCAACCTTTTTAGAACAATGACAGTGTGAATATGCCATATTAGGTAAGAATCCTACCTCTCAGGTGATTATTGGGGAATTAGCATGATTTGGTATTTTGAGAGAGGCATCTGTACAGGACGACAGGGGTACTAACCAAGATGAAGCGATCTGCCCAAAAGCAAGCCCTATCAGGAATAAATTGTTCATGTCCCAAGGATTTCTCCCACCAGAAGTCCAGCTGGGCATGGATCACTTACTGGAAAACCTGCAACTGTCTTCATGAGTACCTGCCTACACACCCCAGGGAACGACGGTGTCAGCTTGGGCTCAGGGAAAAGAAAATACCGTGTATTTTCTTCATAGGAGGCCAACTCTTCCCACACTAGAAAGAAGGGAGAAAATGCATAAGTAGATTTACATTCTGAAAACTATACATGTACATTCCCAAGTTTAACAAATAGAAGATTAGAAAGGTAATAGCAGAGATGGCACTCAAATATAAATAGACATTTTTACACACACCTATTATTCAAAAGGTGGATGACTTAAAAAAATTTTTTTATTAAGGTATCATTGATATACACTGTGAAGGTTTCACATGAAAAACAATGTGGTTGCTACATTCACCCATATTATCAAGTCCCCCCCATACCCCATTGCAGTCACTGTTAATTAGTGTGGTAAGATGCCACAAAGTCTCTGTGCTACACTGGTGGATGACTTCTTTTTATCTCATGGATAATTTTTAAAAGCCTTCCTAAATCATAAAAGAGAAAAAAACGGTATCTAAAGGGTTGCTCCGCAAAACAGAAAAAAGAGGAGAGTCTCTTTCCATCTATTCACCCATCCATCCATCTATCCAACCTTTCCTTCAACAAGTGTTTTCTAAGGACATACCTTGGGTCAGGTCCTAAGGATAGAATGGAACAGAGAGACAGTGCCTTGTTCACCCAAAGGGTACAGTGTTCTGGGATGTAGGGATGTCAGTGTCCCAGTGGCCCAGAGAACAGCCAGAGCTGTGGTTCTTAGCAGGGCTGGTACGAACAAGGCACATTTCCAGAATTGCTGAGAACATGTCATGGGCAAGAACCAAAGGTGCTAGGGTGTCCTGCAGCGCTCAAGGTGGTCCCGCATGACTTTGTAATGTCCTACCAGACATTCTTTCAGGTGAGAAACCATTGTGTAATTATTGAGCCTGGAACCTGTCACATGAAAACTCAGAGCACATTTTTGCACAACTTTAAAATACACTGAATTTTTAGGAATGCTGATACCATGTAAATTAAAGGACAAACTGTATTTTGCTTTGTCTGGCTCTTTACTGAGACCCTTTTGGCATATTTAAAATCATGTCACATCTAAATACTTCATTATGCTCAGCAGATTATGTATTGATATACATATTTTATTTTAAATCACTTTCCTTTTATTTATCCTTTATATTATAGCTGAAATATTATATAGATTTTTTGCAGTGATTTGTAGAAGTTAGTTATATTAGCTAGGAATATTATTTCAGTATGATGAAAGGGATGCTACAAATTGCTCATTATCAAAAGACCTTGGGTCTAAAAGGATCCAGAGTCACTGGGCTAAAGGGCGGAGCCGTCCTCGTCTGCGCAGCAGGTACCACAGAAGGGGCTCGGACTGAGTGGCCTCTGAACAGATACTGTGTAAAATGTAACTGTAGTCAAAATAAGGTAGCTTTACTGTTTGGTGACTGCTATTATATTTGTGAGAAGAATTCTGATCAGGGTATACTTTTAGTACATCAACTATAGAAAATAATTGACCTCATATCAAATAATACGATAGATTCGTTTCTTCCTACTTATTCCACTTACTATGAATGTTTGGGTTCTAATGGAATCGAACTGTAAAAGAACGTACTCTTATTTTTCACCATGTCATTTCTTTTCACTCTTCCCTCTCAGACATGCTCCAACCACACTGGACTGATGATGTACCTTTTTCTCTTCTGCTAATGTACTTTATCAGCTCACACTATTTCTTCCAAATTTCCTTTACTCCTTCACATCCTGTTGAGATCCTACTCATCTTCCAAGTTGCACCTTGAATATCTTATCGTATCTCTAACAAAACAGGTCCAAAATAGAACTCTTAATTTTTCTTCCACAAATAAGCTCTCCCGTTTCCCATCAGAGGAACCAGTACCAACTGCTGGAGACAAAAATCTAGGATTTATCCTGGATTCCATCTTACCCTTACATCATTCCATTAATAAGTCCTGTTGACTCTATCTCCAAAATAAATCTAAACTCTGTCCCCTTCTCTCCATTTTTACAGCTTTAACCTGGTCCAAGCCCCTAGCCCCTCTCCCAGACTGTCAGGACCTCCTAGCTGGTCTCCCTGTTTTCATTCTTCTCTCACATACATCTATTGTCCCTACACTGTGATATTACAGATATGTCATATTGTGTCTTTTGCCTACTTAAAACCTTCCAATAGGCTTCCCATCATGTCAGAATAATATCTAAGCATCTTATCCTAGCCCTCAAGACTCTATAATCAGACCTCTAATCACCTTTCCTCCTTTACCTATTACTGCTCTGCCTGCCCATTTCATGGCATCCCTGCCATCCTTCTTGCTATCCCTCAAACACACCAACTTCACCTCTACTTTAGAGGTTTGTCCTACTGTTCTTCTCCCTCCAATGTTTCTTTCCAAAGTCTTTGCATAGATGGCTCCCTCCTATCTTTCACTTCCAAGTGAGAGGCCTTGGTTTAAATGTCACCTCATCAGGAAGGTGGCAACCCAACCTAAGGAAGCCTGTCACTCCCTTTCACATCACCCTATTGTATTTTCAGCCAAATACGTATCACTAACTGATATTTTTATTCAGGTATTTATTTATGGTCTGCTTCCCTGAATGCTCCATGAAAGCAGTGACTCTGTCCGCTACATTCATTATTATATTTCTGGCAGGGCTGTCCCTAGGAGATGTGAGTGGAGGGCAGTTACCAATACAGGGCCCAGCTAAAACAATTTCACCTGAAAGGCCATTCTGTCAGCATCTTTCATAGGCCCCATGAGATATCACTGGAGACAGACATTTTAAATTTGCATTTAATGATATTCAGAAAACAGTGGAGAGCAGTAGAGTGCAGCAACTGGACCCTGCCCCCAAGCCTGTGGAACAGTGCCTGCTATACAGTGGTACTTGATAAACACTTCTTGAGCAGGTGAACATAATGACTAAAATGAGGTAACTTACATACGTACCTGCTTACATTAGCCACTCAATAAACATTAGTTACCCCCTTTGAGACTCAGTTTCCACAACTATAAAAAAAGGGAGAAAGACTAGATGTTCTCCAAAATCTTTTCCAACTCTTACTGTGTATTTATTTTTCAGTAATTTATTTTTATTCATACATTCAAGAGATATGCATTGAGACCCTCCTATGTGCCAGGGGTTCTAGACACTGGGAGTACACTAGTGAACCTAGTGGACAGAATACCTGCCCTCCTGGAGCTTACAGTCGGCAAGTATTAAAAAATTATGCAAACAAACATACAATTTAAATTGATGATAAAGAAGAAGATGGGGAGGCAGGGGGGAAGGTTGGTGGAATTCTAAGATCAATCTTCTACCGCATTTACTACTCTCATCCTGGCCTTTTTCATCGATGTTTCTTTTACAATGCCCTCTACAATGGGCATGACCTTTGTGCCCCTGTTGGCCAGATAGACTTCCTCCACTTAGAGATCTCAGAAGTACATTCTCCCCACTGAAAATGGTAAGCGATGTGACAATTTCCTCACCATCGCTAGCAACAAAATATGACTTTGTACTGAAGCCTATAATACTGTGGTTAAGAACTTGGTTTCTAGGTTCAGAGCTGGGTTCAAATCCCTGCTCTACCACTTACCAACTATGTGACCTTGAGTAAATTACATAATCCCCTTAACTTCAGTTTCCTTTTCAGGAAAATGTAAAAACCATAACAGTACCTTCCCTTTGGGGCTATTGTGAGGACACATGACAAATGCATGTAAAGACCACAGTACCTGACATAACCTGTCATTATCATGATTGCTCCATGACACCAGCTCAGCAGTGGCCCAGAACTCCCATGGTCTCTGCGAACATCATGTATTTCAATCATATGTTCCTACTGAGAACAAACCCCTGGATGCATGGTATGATGCTCTACACATTGGGTTTTCCTTTTTCTTCTCACATTTTTGTTCTTGGCTATATCCTGTCACTGCATCCAAAATGATACCTATTAAACTATTGTTCCTGTACTTACAAGAGTTAAGGTAAAATAAGAGGTCAAAGAATTGGAGGGAAGCTCATCTACTATCTTTGGAATCACAGGATGTAAAGGGAATAAAATAGGGTTAGAGAAATAGAAGGCTGAGAAGCTTCTCAATTCTGTCTCTTTGGTTTGATCATTTTCTAGAGATCCAAACTGCCATCCAGTGTGAAAATGTCAGCACACTGGGGAGATGTTACAGCAAGAGCCTAGGTTATGAATAAATAAGCCCACACACAAGCTGAACGATTCTCATAGGCCAAGTGAAATGTGTGAATGAACTCTGTCCTTAATAGGTTAATGGCATAGACAGGGACCTCATCAGTGCCATCAATGAAAAACTTCTCTCCAAAAAAAGGAAACAAATGAGACTTCTAGAGAAATAATAATTTTAATAGCAATATTGGTTTGAGAAATATCTAACGTTTATAGAGCATATCAGAATCGACAGCTTGCTTCCCCATATGGAGTCTCATTTGATTTCTTCTTTGCATACTGATAAGGAAACTGAAGCTCTAAGAGGTGTAGACAGTTGTCATTATGCCACATGGCAAAGTAGGAATTCAAAGGGAGCTCTTGCTTTGCTGAGGCCTAGTAAACATTACTAAGAAGTATAAAATCAAGCTCTGATTCAGGGAATAGTTACTCACTAAAATAGCATTTTACAGCTCCGTCCATATACATGACTTACACCAAAGTAGAGGTTTCTGTTTAAGAGGTCACTAAAAAGAAAGCACCAAGCTCACTGTCAAACAGGATTATGCTGCCCCCCTGTGTTCATTCACTTTTTTCCATATTTGTAAACTAAAGAAGTTTATTGCTTCCAAGCCGAATAATTGGCCCTCTCTAGCAGTAAAGCCACATGCAAATCTGAAGTATCTGTATCATTAACTTAATGGTCATGATATGTCTTTTGACATAAGTGTGTCTGAAACCAATATGAAAAAATATCAAACAGTAAATTAACATCTAAAGCAAATGAAAAGATCACAATTCAGCCAATGAAGAATTAGTCTATGAGAACCTAAATGTGGCCCATGTGACCCCACAGTGCAGATGAGACTTTAAACAAACCTAACTTTTTTTCTTAATTATCTGTTACAAGAACCACAGCTCAGAGGGCTCACCATCAATACTCTGTGCCTGGTGCCACCAGCATACCAGGAAATGGTACAGTGTAGGGCATGTCCTGAATACACCCTCACTAAACATACGTTGGACAAATTAATGGATCAATATAATGCATCTGAAGCAGAACAAAATTAATTATTTTGAGCAATTCAAATTTAATTCCACTAAAATTACAATCTCAAATTGAAGGACTATAGACAAAAGGAAAACAAGTACAATGAAGCTCCATTTTGTATCTGATTAACTTTTGAGTTATAACCCGTATGCATCCACCTTCTCACAGATTTCTAGTCATGTGAATAACATATGGCAGTCTAAGATATATTAACTTTTAAAACACAAGTTGAAAAACATGTATATTCAACTAACATATATACTAAATACTGGATATATTTAGTATTTATGTATACATACATGTGTGGGCATAGATATGTATTTTAATTGGTTGAATATACTAAATGCAATGTATATGCCAAATGCATTTTAAAAGATCTAACAAGATATACAACAGATGATTGATAGTAATTGTCAGGAATTATTGATGAATGTGGCTTTTGACTTTTTATTTTATATAATTTTGTGTTAGCTGAGCTTTTACAGTGAAAATATATAAGAACTTGGTAATTTCTTTTAAATGTATGCAAAATTAAATAAGACCAAAATGAGCCTGCTTCCATTTCATCTGCATACTAAAATACAACTTGCCAGTTAATGGTGACAATATATTTGAACACAAAATTGGGTCAAATAAGAATAAAAAACTCATGGAAAAAACTTGATGTCCTGATTTTAGCCTGTCACTTTTAGGCTGAAAATCATTCAGTGAGAATTTCTGAAAAACAGGAAGGAGGCATCTCTGATCTTCCCTCTGTTCTGCCTAAGAAAGCCCTGACATATACACAGTGTTAGATCTACTAAGAGTGGAGTTCTTGTCTGTTTTCAGGGCCTGCCTCTGCCAAGGAAACAAGAGGTACAGACTCCTGAGTCCACTCCATTCCTCTGGGGACCCTGGCCTGCTCTAGGGACAGCCCCAGCAGGCAGGGCTAGGACCCTCACAAAAGCCTCCATGGTCACCTCTACTTTAGCTGAACCAACTGCCAAGCCCACCTTCCTTCTCTCATGCTTTCTTACAAAGAAGTTCACACAATAAATCAAAATAATGCAACAAAACAAGGGAAATACATACACTGAACATAACTGATTTAAAAACTCTGGTAAAAATATCAGAAATTTATACCAAAATGAATGCAATGTTATGATTCAGACATCAATTCACAAGTAATCAAAGGACCCTGACAGTCACGTTATATAGAAGAAAGAAAATCACCATATGGGAAAATGGAAAATTTTAAGAAGTAAATTTTTAATTTAAGGGTTCTACAAAATATATCTTTAAAAAAGAAAAAAGCCAGAAAATACTATATTTTAAAGAAATTATTACATACTTTGTAAACACAGTACATCCAAATGGTAATATCAGCATTAGCTAAGATATGGAGAATTGGGCACGCTATATACACTGAATGCAGTAGAAATAATGGAAGTTGCTGGGGATCAGTTTACTCCCAGGTTACATATGGTTCAATCTGGTGCAGCAGATCCCTTATCCACAGGGGATATATTCTAATGCTCCCAGTGGATGCCTGAAACCGCAGATAATTCCAAACCCTATATACACTATGTTTTTTCCTATACATACAAACCTATGATAAAGTTTAATTTACAAATAAGGTACAGTAAGAGATTAACAACTAATAATAAAATAGAGCAATTATAACAGCATACTGTGATAAAAGTTATGTCAGTGTCTCTCTCTCTCTCTCTCAAAATATCTTACTGCACTGGACTCACCCTTCTTCCTGTGATCATATGAGATAATAAAATACCTGTGTGATGAGATGAAGTGAGGTGAATGAGGCAGGCATTGTGAGATAGTGGTAGGCTACTACTGATCTTCTGACATTAAGTCAGAAGGAAGGTCATCTGCTTCCAGACCGTGGTTGTCCACCAGTAACTGAAACCATGGAAAGCAAAATAGCGGGTAAGGGGAAATTACTCTAATTCTACTCTTTACAAATATCCTGAGAAAAAAATAACTTTTATGAATATGCGAAGAACAAAGGAAGCCTAAATGTGCAACAATATCAATTTAAGGATAATTATAACACAATGAAAAAATACATAGCTATTGAAAATGACAAACAAGTAAACTGCAGGTAACACTGTAGACTGAAAAAGCAAAACCCTAAATACTATGTACATACTGTTTATAGACTTATAAAAATTCATAATTAATGAAATTCTTCAGAGCTATTAAAGATAATGATGTAAATCTATCCTTTTAGAAATGACAATGTAGCAGTGATATATAATGGGGGAAGCTAATAACAGAAGAAAATGTATCTGATGCTAGTTATGTAAAAATTCCCTACCTATATGTTCTTCTATCCAGACAGAAATATTAAGAAACATGTTCACTAAAATATAAATAAAGATTTTCTCATCATTTAGGGATGTTTTTTACAGCAAATAAAAACTGTGAAACTATTTTCATTTCAGCGCCCTATAATAGCAAAGATCAGAGGAAATTAAAAATGTTTCTGAGTTTTAAGGATGCTTTCTCTTTCTCTCTCACACACACACATGTGAATGACTCTGAAATGACAAAATAATCAGCCACTTTGAAAACTATGTATGAGAACTGGTGCCATCAGGTGGCAGTTCCAACTCTCTCTCATTAGCTCAGGTCTCAGGCCATTCAAGACACACCATGAAGCAAAGGCACCATGGAACAGTTTCCTCCTGAAGCCCCATGATTCTAGCATAGAATCATGACCGTTTTCTTTAAAGGGCCACATAGTAAATATTTTAGACTTTGCGAGTCTATGGTCACCACTACTCTGTCACTGTGGCGTGAAAGCAGCAAAACTTAAATAAACAAAACTTAAATAAATTGATCATAGTTGTATTCCAATAAAACTTCATGGACAATGAACTCTGAATTTGAGATAATTTTCACATCACTACATATTAGGTCTTTCAAAAATTCATTTTCCAACTATTTAAAAATCTAAGAACTGAAGACAGTTTGGCAATTCCTTAAAAAGTCCAACACGGAGTTACCATATGACAGCAGTTCCACTCATGGGTTTTATGCCCAAGAGAAATGAACACACATACCCAAACGACTTGTACATGACTGTTGATAGCTATGTTATTCACAATATCTAAAAAATGGAAACAACCCAAATGTCCATCTACTGATGAATGGATGAACCTCCATATATCCATATAAAAGAGTATTCTTCAGCCATAAAAAGGAACGAAATGCTGAGACATAATACACCATGGGTGAGCCTTGAAAACATGCTAAGTGAAAAAAGCCAGGCACAAAAGGCCACAGATATTAAAAGTCCAGAAAGGCAAATCATTAGAGACAAGTTAGTGGTGGCAGGAGGCTCTGGGGATGGGGGATGAGGAGTGACTACTAATGAGGACGGGGCTTCTTTTCTCTTTAGGGTAATAAAAATATTCTGGAATTAGATAGTAGTTATCATTGCACAACCTTGTGAACATACGAAAACAACTGAATTATATGCTTGAAAATGGTGAATTTTGTAGTATATTAAGTCTCTCTTTTTTAAAAAATGTAGAAATTTAGCTCACAGGCCACATAAAAACACACTACAGACTGGTTTTGGCCAGGGGGCTATAGTTGGCCATCCTTGTTCTAACATCTAACTGCAAAGATGACTTTGGGTTTTATACACACCATAAACTAGAATGTAGCCAAAGGCAAAATCTTGAAAGAAACTGAGCCAAGACTGAAAAAATTATCTGATAATTAGATAATGTTATGAAAAAATGGAAAGTCAAAGAGCCTCTCTAACTCTTGTTTTAACTTTTAACTCTTTAACTTTAACTTCTGCTCACTGCCACCAAACCCACAAAGTTACTCTTCTGAGAGTGGACAAAACAAGCTGACTGGTGGGGGCAAAAAGCAAATGTTACATAAAGCACAACTTTTAAATATCAGTCCCCATTCTATCATGCCAAAATCCTTTTAAAATTTAATTAAGCTAATTGAGAAATGAATTTACTAGCAAATTACCTGGAGGCACTAGCTGTATTAATTCAAACCTGGTTAAGAAGCCTAAAAAGGAAAAAATAAGATTTTAATACTTCAGAAATGGCCAGGGTTTTTCATTAATTGTTAAGTTTAAAACTGCCATAACATCCCATTTATGTTATTAATAATAATAATAAGTACCATACCAACAATGATTCAAGTATTCCTAGACTCAATAAACCAAAGGCATAGAATGAGAGTAACTGACTTATAAAAATAGCATTTCAGCCCTGAAAAGTATTGACAAAACAGATGCAATATTTTCTCTCTTAAAAATGTATTCATAAATTGCTCACTTAGCAATAAACTTTTCATTTCAAAAACTCAAAATACAATTGTTACCCATTAACCTATAAATGTTTGTTTGGCTTGAAAGAGTATGCTATATAACAATATAAATTAGACACAAAATATAACATTTTTCTAAATTTCCTGAATCTAAAATGTGTTTATAAATAGTGAGCCCATGTACAATGTCTATAAGGACAAGAATAAATTCAAATCTTAAAAATAATCAATAAAGATAATTCCTACAAAATCTTAAAAGTGAAACATTTAAAAATAGACACTAATGGTGACATACAGTTAATAATACTATATTATATATTTAAAAGTTGCTAAGAGAATAGTTCTTAAATATTCTCACCACAAAAAATAAGTGGTAATTATGTGATGTGATGGAGGCGTTAGCTGACTCTATGTTGGTAATCATTTTACAATGTATGTGTATCAAATCTGCATGCTGTACACCTTAAACTTGTACAATGTTATATGTCAATTATATCTCAAAAAAATCTAGAAAAAATATACAATAAAAGTAAAATTCTCCCTTATAGACTTATACAAAACGTATGAATGCATGAGAACAGATTTTTAAATGCCAAGAACCTTAAATACAAAGACAGTCCATAATTTTAGGTTTTCCAACCATCATCCCAATGGTAATGCTAGGCACTTAATTTGTCTCAGGCTCTAAATTCCTTACATTCAATTAATTCTCATCACATCCTACGTTCATGGATTGGAAGACTTAATATTGTTAAGATGGCAATATTCCCCAAATTGATCCACATGTTCAATGCAACCCTTATCAACATCCTAGCTGGCCTCTTTGTAGAAATGGACAAGCTGATGCTAAACTTCATATGGATAACCAAGGAAATCCTAATAGCAAAAACAGTCTTGAAAAAGCAGAAGTAAGCTGGAAGACTCACATTTCCTGATTTCAAAACTTACTAAAAAGTACAACAATCAAGATTGTATGGTATTGGCGTAATGATAGACATATGGATCAAAATGAAAATAGAATTGAGAGCTCAAAACTCAACCCTAACATGTGCAGTCAATTGATTTTCAACAAAGATGCTAAGACCATTCAATGGGGAAGAGATACTCTTATCAATAAATGGTGCTGGGGCAACTGGATATTCGATGCAAAAGAATGAAGTTGGGTTCCTACTTCATGACATTAAAAAAAATCAATTCAGTATGTATCATAGAACTAAATATAAGAGCTAAAACTAGAAAACTCTTAGAAAAAAACATGGACCTAAATCTCTGTGACTTGGATAAGGCCATGGTTTCTTAGTTATGACATTATAAACACAAGTTAGCAAAAATAGATAAGAGCTCACCCAAATTAAAAACTTCTGTGTTTCAAAGAATATCACCAAGAAAGTAAAAAGATAATCCAAAGGATGGGAGAAAATATTTGTCAATCATACATTTATGGGACTTGTATCTAGAACATATAAACTTACAACTCAATAATAAAAAGACAAATAACCCAATTAAAATATAAGCAAAGAATCCAAAAGAGATATACAGATGGCCAATATGCACATGAAAAAATGTTTAATAGCATTAACTATCAGAGAAATGCAAATCAAAACCACAATGACATATCACTTCACACCCACAAGGATGGCTACCAATCAAAAGGATAGATGACAACAAGTGTCAACCAGAATTTGGAGAAATGGAACTCTCATACATTGCTGGTGGAATGTAAAATGATGCAGCTGCTAGACAGTAAACAGTATAGAAATTCCTCAAAAGATTAAAGAGTTACCATTTGACCCAGAAGTTCCACTCCTAGGTACATACCCAAAAGAAATAAAACTATATGTCCATAAAAAATACTTGCACATAAATATAGCAGCATTATTTATCACAGCCTCGAAGTGAAAAAAAAACCAAATGTTCATCAACTACTAAATGGATAAACAAAATGTGGTATATCCATACAATGGAACATATTTGGCCATAAGAAGAGATGAAGTACTGACACATGCTATAGTAAGGATGAACCTTGAAAATGTTACAATCACTGAAAGAAACCAGTCACAAAGGACAACATATTGGGTAATTCCATTTATATGAAATACCCAGAACAAGCAAATCTATACAGACAGAAAGATTAATTAGTAGTCGCCTAGGGCTGGGAGGGATAAGAAAGAATCAGTACAGGGTTTTTTTCTGTAGCGATGAAATGTTCTAAAATTATACTGATGGTTAAACGACTCTGTGAGCATACAAAAACCTTTTAATTGTAATAAACAAACAGAATTGGACCATCCAGTAAATCCTATCTATATATAAAAAAGGTTTATAATAGAATAAAAAATGTGATTAAAATTTTACATAGACTCTCTTGAATATAAATATGGATCAAACATGGAAGTATTGCAACTTAGAAAATAGTTGAATTTTATATCTGTGAACTACATACACAGAATAGTCTTTTTTTTTTTAAGAGTACCTACTTTCCAAAATATCTACTACAGCTCCAGGATCTATTGCATTTTCAAATACCTATAGGAAAAAAATATGGGGGAAAAATTTTCAATACTTTATTAATATATAACTACAGAAACTGTAAATAATACTCTTCCAAATAATTAACACGTGTCAAATCCAGCCACATATTATTTTATGGTTCAACAGGAGTACCTTTAACAGGTATGTGATTAAAAGCCCAGTAAGTGCTTATAGAATAAATGAATGATAATTAACACACATCAAGTTCAAGGAAAATCTTAGCTGAATCTAAGCTAAATCTCAGCTAAATCTACCACCTACTCAAAACGTCATCAACTTGGCCTAGCCCTATACAGTTTGCTGCTAAAACGCATCTCGCGTCAACCTCAATAAGCCTTGTTTGAGTACCTAGAAAAACATTCTGCATACCACACATATCCATTAAATGTTGTTGAATTAATGATTTCTCTTCCCAAGCAATTGGCTGTGCTAAAAAGAAACATAAATAAAAATTTTATATGTAACACAAAAGAAGAGCTAAGCACTAGTGGCTCCACTCCCACAGAACCCAAAAATGACTAGAAAGAGGGAGAACTAAGTTTTTAAGTGTATCATGAAGCACAAGAAAAGCTGAAATACCTGTCTAGCTACTGCCAAATTTACTTCATTTATTCTTGAGATAAAAGGGTTTGGGATAGAACTGAAACACAAGGCATTCCAAGCTCCTCTCCCTGAACTCTAAAACCATGCAAGGAATAAAAGTTTTCAGCATCGTTTGATTTTAGGCCTTCGGGTTCTGATTTAAATGGTTTCTAAATTTAAACAGGGTTAAAATCTGCTCTTGATCCAAAGCCAGGTTTAACTACAAAAATGGAGACTGACCCCTGTAATCCATTTTTGTCTTACTGACTTGGATTTATTAAGCAAATGTGGGTGAGGTTTTCTCCCTGAATTATTTCCGTGTAACTGCATCTCTTTGCTTCATCCACGTCTAAGGATATTCTCAAGTACGATCCTAGGGAATAAAGGGATCTACCTGAGCTGCTCAAACACAACAGTTCATATATTCTTTGTGATTTATGATGAGTAGTTTCTTATTTATCCAAATGCTTTAGAACATTCTATTTTGAATTACACAGAAGGCCCAAGGAAGAGAAATGTTTTTGCTTCTTGCTGCAAGTATTTGTAGCTAGAGAACAGAACACATACAAGAAAGCTAGAACCAACTGGACAAAAGCTGGAATATGAACCTGAACAGCTCACACAAAAGAGCAATTTTTCAAAACTTTAAAGAACTGCACTTATAAAATAAAAATGGTCTGTGATATACATTTGACTAGTAAGCTCAAATGCACAGCTTTGCAAAAGAGCAGCAGTGGCATCTAGAGTGTGACCCTGAGGCTCACCCCCTTCTTCTACAAGTCAAGGAGGTGGGACTAGATGACCTCCAAGGTCATTGACAGATTTTTCATTCTGTGCCTCTACAATTTTGTATCCTTGGGCTTCTCATAGACTTTTAAAGTCTTCTACAGAAGCAAACTTTAAATTGATAAAACTAGTAAGGAAATTCTTAGGGAAAAAAATAGACTGGATTTTTCACTACCTGGTTTTTATCACTACCAACATCTAAGTGATAGAAGTAGGTCCCTTTAGATTCTGACTGTATGTTCCAAGGTTATATCCATTTGTTCCTCTCCTTATCCAACCAGTTTGGTAGACTCTTTAAATTAACAAGCTGTGATTTATAAACATACTATATACAGTGCTAGCCCTTTAGAAAACCAATCCTCACCTCTCCCATTCTCACGTAAAAAAACAGGCAGGTCATTGCTGGACTACCACCCAAACCTTTAAAAGTTATAGGCTTAACCCTTTAGCCTCCCTATACTCATCTCCTCCCCAATAAAACCACCTCAGTGATATTGTTTGGGGCAGAATCATTAAGCTTATCAAGGCTAAAACGGATTTCATCGCTGAATTCCAAAAAAGAAGCCTCAGAAGATTGACAGCGATGGCATAATAATGAAATTAACATTCTAAAGTGGGAGGAAGGTTGGTAATGTTCTGACTCCATCATGCCACGTTCATGGGAGTTCTAGCGTTTAACACTGTAGCTAAATAAATCAGGTAGGACCTAAGAAAACTCAATAAATATGAAGGCTTCTCTTTTTGTTACAGGATGTCAGAACCAGGTTTTAACTAATTTGTTACAGTTTTTCATTATTTTTCTGAGTCTAAAAGTTTATTTCTAAGGTCCACTAGTTTATTGATAATCCCAGTCATAAACGTAAGGCACATGGCCTCTAACACTTTCAAAAACGTTCCGAAAATGCTCTCTCTCTGCTCCAGTTAGAAAATGCCATGGGAGTTCCAAGAATAGAAAACATCGACCAGGGTATTTAGCACTAGATTGACAGAACCTGGCTCAGACCTGGGATGCAAAAATAAGTCCTCCAAAAACAGTGTGGCACTGTGCTGAGGTAATTTTTCAAGTAAATTTATACAAGTCTTAGAAGTGTTCTAAGAACCATTAAATGATGTTCAGACGGCAAAACTTAAATTTCTCTACTTAGGGATGAGAAAGTCAAAATCACCTTTTCAAATCTCACGTTCTGCTGAATGCTGATAGGGAGCACGGAGGGAAAGCGGTCTGTCTCCAGGTACTGACTCAAGAGGTGAACCCCCAGGTGCACATCCTGCTTGCCAGGAAGGCACACTCCTGGGCAAGAAATCTTGAAAACAAAGGAGAAAAAAACGGAGAAGAGCATTTGTTTCGCTTTCTTCCCGGGGCTCTACTTTCCACGACCTCCCCCGGACAACGCCACATTTGCGCCGCCATCGCGCCTCTCACCTGGGTCTCCCACGACCCCCCGCCTCCCTCCAGCCGAGCAGCCCGGCTTCCTCCCGCGCCTCCGCCGGCCGTCACCGTCGTCCGCTCGCGGGCTCCTGTCCCCGCCCCTCCGGGCGGGCGGCGCGGAAGCGGAAGAGGCTGGAGGGCCGGGAAGCCGCTCCTCAGGCCGGCCGGCTGCTGGCGTCCGGGCCCCGCCGCGATGCCGAGCCCCCGGAGGAACGTCGAGGGACGCCCGCTGGGCGTCTCCGCCTCGAGCAGCTGCAGCCCCGGCAGCCCAGCCCACGGCGGCGGCGGCGGCGGCGGCGGCGGCAGGTTCGAGTTCCAGTCCCTGCTCAGCAGCCGCGCGCCGGGCGCGGACCCCGCCTGCACCCGGCTCCGCGCGTCCGAGAGCCCGGTGCGCCGCCGCGGGTCGTCCCCCTTGGCCGCGGCGGGCCCCTCGCAGACACCGCCGCCCCCGCCGTCCGAGGAGGACTCCTTGGACCTGAACCCGTCCTTCCTGGGCATCGCCCTGCGCTCCCTGCTGGCCGTTGACCTCTGGCTGTCCAAGAAGCTAGGGGTGTGCGCCGAGGAGAGCTCGTCCTGGGGCAGCGTGCGGCCGCTCATGAAGCTGCTGGAGATCTCGGGTCACGGGATCCCCTGGCTGCTGGGCACCCTCTACTGCCTGTACAAGAGCGACAGCTGGGCCGGGCGCGAGGTGCTGATGAACCTGCTCTTCGCCCTGCTGCTGGACCTGCTGCTCGTGGCCCTGATCAAAGGGTCGGTCCGCCGGCGCCGGCCGGCCCACAACCAAATGGACATGTTTGTCACCTTCTCGGTGGACAAGTACTCCTTCCCCTCGGGCCATGCCACCAGGGCTGCCCTGGTGGCACGGTTTATCCTGAACCACCTAGTGCTGGCCATTCCGCTGAGGGTGCTGGTGGTACTGTGGGCCCTCATCTTGGGCCACTCCAGGGTCATGCTGGGGAGGCACAACGTCTCCGACGTGGCTTTTGGCTTTCTTCTGGGCTACATGCAGTACGTCATCGTGGACTACTGCTGGCTTTCACCGCACAACGCTGCCGTGCTCTTTGTACTGTGGAACCCACAATGACACCATTTCATTAGCTATGGCACCGAGAGATCTGAAGCTTTTCACATGTGGTGATGCCAACATGAACCAGCAGCCATCCTGCTTGACCATCTAAGGACATTTCAGGCTTCCTTTGGGATTTTAGGTGTCCTACCGTCTTGATGCATTGCTAGGCTGGAGCACCGTGCTGGCTGTTAATGATCACAGCCATATTATAGAGAGCAAAAAAAAAAAAAAATCCTCTGTTATATATTTATTCAACAACTGTTTAAATCTCCAGGAGAACTGCAAAGAAACCAAGCTTGGGTGATTATAATGTTGCTGTTTCTTAAAGTTGACATCAGTAAATTTTGTGCTTTGTAGTAATCCCATGAGTCAACATACCACTTGTAAATTGAACACTCAAAATAAGAACGTGATCGTCATTGTGTAAATATACATGCAACTGAGCCACGTTATTAATCCTGGTTCTTTTCCTGAGGTAGATTTTAAACAGTATTTTAAAAGCCTAAGACCTGGGTGTTTCTAATTTATTCCCTGAGGATCTGTTGCCATAGTTGGGGTGATGTCTTAATACTGATTTTTTTTCTTTGGTAAGCTTTTTTAGTTTATTGTCCCTTCCATCTTCACAGATTGGGTAGTGAGAAGAGGTTATAATACATGTATTTCTCTCCTTTGCCTCTACCTCCTCAAAGGATGTTTAAATAGACACTTATTTCCCAGTACTCTCTAGTACTGATTTATTGCATTCAAAGAACAAGCCAAGAACTTACTTGAAGAAGAAACATTTAAAGTTGGACGTATCTATGGTACCCATAGAAAAGGAAAGATGGAACCATGGCTTCATGCTTAATTCTGTTGACAATAAATAGCCTGGCATGACAGAGGGCTGAAAAGCTGTTTTTGAGGAAGTCAGAGGAACTGAGTCTGGTGCTAGGCTGACTACATTTTATGTCAATGGACCAGTAAGGCAGGAGATGGGACCATGCTGCCCATCATCTCTACTGAATAAATAATAGTGCTCCTCTGCTGAAGCAATAAAACAGAAAAGCAGTTTGATTCTTTGCAGTGCAAGAGCATAAGCTTTCTCATATATACCACAAGGATGACCTTGTATATTATAGTTTTCCAAATGGAATTTCACTTCCCTGCATACAGCACACTTTAGGTAAAAGTATTTAACTTGAAATTCATTAGGAGGAGCCTATATTGCTACACCAGGCATAAGGTATAACTAACTCCTAAACTTCCATTTACATTGACCTTTACACTTAAAGCAGTTTATCCATGGTGCCTCCCCAGATCACAAGACCAAAGACCACCAAGCGCAGGGTGGACTCTGCTCATTATTATCTGACCTGGAAAGACCAAAAGTGTATGCTTTAAATACTGCTCTATCTGAAAATAAGAACCTTTAAATTACCTGTGGAACTGGTGTCTTCAGATAATCTTACTGAACAATTATTTTGACATTTATAAACAGGATTATGGCCATTGATATAGAGGTGTACATAGGAATCTGGAGAATGGCTATGACAAGTAGACGGGGTGGAAGGGTGAACTTTCTTGAGTGTGAGAGGCACACTGAAAGAGGAACAAATATTCTTCAAAATAAAATCATATGCATTCCCACATCCTGAACACAGTCTACCTCGTCACTTGCTGAGTAAGCCAAACTGTGAAGCTCTTAAGTGGTTTGCTTTACTGTTTAACCTTAGAGAGATTCTTTAACTGCAGAAATATTCAGGCCAGGTATTTGGAAGCAATGATATTTCCACTTGCTGAATCAGCCAAACTGTGAAGCTCTGAAGTGGTTTGCTTTACTGTTTAACCTTAGATTCTTTAACTGCAGAAACAATGATATTTCCTCTTGCAGTGTCCACAAGGCTGAATTTTTAGGACTTAAAATTAGGCTCACCTTTTGGTTCCTGGTTGTACTTCTGGAGCTCCCTGTCCTCACTGCTGGGGCCTGAGTGTGCTGGCTTTTAAAGCATAGATCAAGTCACCTGATGTTTTTGGAGCAAACTAAGTACAGTAGAGTAGAAAACTGATTTCACTGCTAATTGTACACTGACGAATGCCTTTTAAAAATCAAAATAAAATTAACTAGTAATACTGAATGAAATAGATGAAAACGTGTTTGATTTTTGCCTTCATGAAGAGGAAGACGGATTTATCACTCAGCTTCTCAAGAGGTCCTTCATCTTACTGCACAATTTTGAAAGCTTGTAGTTGATGCAGCATAGTTGATATAGTCTGGTCCTATTTGCTGCCAGCAAAGTGGAACAAACCCAAGAAACTTTGATCTTTGTTACAGAGCTGTATGTATGATGAAACCACAGTACTCCTCACTTCTATGCATGGCCATAACCTAACAGCATTGTGCTTGTAATCACGGACAGCAGAGAAGCCTCCATAGCTTGGAGGCAAAGCTGCTGACAGTCTGTTACTAACTACAGATAGAACTGGAAAATTTAAGCTGAAATAAGAAGAATGACTGATTCCCAAACAGGAACAATGTTGTCACTGCCACAACCTCAGTAAAGCAGGATTCAGTGGGTAATTATAAAACCGTTGACAGATTGATTCGCCTTTTGGAATTAGCAAGCCAGAACCACCTCTAGGGGACACTGATTAGAAAATATCTGATAGAGGTGGCAAGCCATCAGAAGTAATGGGGCTTTTTGAAATTAAGTTCTTCCTTGGTTATTAAAAGAGGAATTTTTTAATACATTCACAAATCTTTATCCTGGAAAAGAAAACAAAACCTTTCTTGGACTTAATGCACTGTTATTTATTTAAAAACAGATAAATTCCGTATAAAGCTAAGAGACAAGTGGGCTTTAGGAGGAAAACAACGCTGGAAGCGGTTGAACTGAATTAAATCTTAGAAAGTCCGGGGAGACCTTAGGGACGGAAGTACGATTTGTCCCAAAAGATAATGAATGATGTGTGTGCGGTGGGAAAGATGTGGTGAAAAAGACCAGAGACTATGTGAGAACGCTGGGGAAAGAGTCGGATTTGGGGCTAGGGCGGAGGTTCGTGGAGCTCTCTTACCGCCCGGATCTGCAGCTCCACCACCACCTCCAGAGGCATTGTCCCCTGCGTGGGCGAAGGGGCCGGAATGAAAAAATCCTTTTGTGCTGAGCTTTAGGCCGATTTTTCTTACTTTAGCTCAATCCGTAAGGAAAATGTTCCCAGCAGCAGCCCCAGTCCCCACCCCTGGTGCCCCCATCCGTCTCCTCGGTCCCAGCCCAGGCCCCTCCCATCCGGACGCGACTCACGCAGCGGGAGCTGAATCCGAGGCTTCCAGAAGGCGGAGGCGTCGCGTTGCCATGGACACTCAAACGCGCAACCTTCCACCCAGGGACGCGAGCGCCTGTGCTCCTGGGAAGGCGCTACGTGGACGGGGTTCCACGAGGTGGGAGAAGAGCCCCGTCCTGTGGTGGAGGCCGGATCGCGACACCTAGAAGCACTAGTTTCCTTTCCACCCACCCTTCAAATACAATCTCTTTATGGCTCCAATAGCTATTTTAAATGGAGTGTCGTCATAGACTCTTAATTTTTAGTAGCTCTGCGCCCCCCAAGCCCTGGAATTTCTGTAACAATTTCTGATTAATATAGTAGCCTGTCCCTAAAGGTACTCCTCATGTTTGATTTGGATAACGTGACCACTGTCAGTAAGAAATTAAACGTGTTTGCTAATTAGAAATACAAGAATAATTCTTAAAGAGATTTCAGTTAGATATCCCGTGTTAGCCAAAATAGAAATATTTGACAGTCTCTCCTTTCTAGGGTTAATTAATGTAAGGCAAGCATTGAATTACATTATTTCCCAATGGGTAGTTACAGTAGTTGCCAAGACAGGTGTAAAAACTGTCAGAGGTGGCAGGCAGAGCACGAGTTCTTAACGGAAGGGAAAACTGTGTTTTTTTCCCAGTCACTATATTTGATAGACAAAAATGAGGGAAGGGAGGAGGAAGTGACTGCTTTCAGCCAGTCCAAAAAATCTAGGAGGGTCAACGCTGTCTCAAGGGGAAAACTTAAATTGTGAAGAGTCATTTATTGCTGATATTTTGCATTGCATGTTTATGCAAGTGCAGAAAGATGAATTGGTTATTCATTTCAGTAATTAGAGTTCCTTTCCCCAAAGGGAAAAACTCAGTATGATGGAGAGTATATTGGGTCCTTATCCAATCACTGGTGCTCTGCCTACCAAGAGGCACACAGGTGCATGCTGGGCTGCCTACAGTATCCAGAGAACTGATTTGTCTGCTCACAACAGTTTGCTGGTATCCAGACCAGTACTGGGATACATGGGGACAGGACCTGCATTACCCCTCACAGGGAAGTCACCAACACCAATAGTAAGACATCAAGGAGAGTAACAAACCAAAACAGATGAATAAATAAGTGGTCAAAGACATAACAGAAGGGAGGAATCAATCTCTATTGAGGACCTGTGAAGTGCTAAGCACATTGCATGTGATAATTCATTTCATCCCCATAATAACTCTTTATGGGAGTATTATTATCCCTATTTCACAAAATTTGAGGCCAGACAGCCTTTTGCCCAAGGCCACACAACTAAAGGGAAGCAGCCACATCTGAATCCAGGTGTGCCCTACCACATCACGGCCCCCGCAACATAGAAACCCTATTAACCTCTAGAGACATAGTGTTCCATCCTATGCTCTTCCTAGTCTTAACTGGACTCTCCTTGATAGGCCTGGACTCTCCTTGCTTGGCCACCAGGGCGCAGCCCTCTTCTGGTTCTCCTCCAGCTCTCTGGTCATTATTTCTGTCTCTGCTCATCCATCTCTTCCTTTCTAGGTCCTTCCCTTTATCCACTCCACACCTTTTATCTAAGGTGTCATCTAATGTAGGTATGGAGTAACACATGTACACAGATTTACATATCCCACCCAGACCTCTCTTATGCTTTCCCTGACAAGGAGGAATCTATTAGAAATATATGTATCTCCTCTTTGTAGCAACTGCCACAATAGCACTTTTACATTTGTTCCTCTGACTGTTGGTTATTGGACTCCATAAACTGTTAAGTTCTGCATGGCTAAGAGTTTGTATTCTAAATACCCAGCATATCAGATGCTCAATAAATATCTTTGAATAGATGTTAAATGCAGAGATGGTCAAGCCAGTCTCTAGGAGTTAACGTACATGGGTTGGGGAGGGTCCCACTTGTTGGAGGAGGTCATCAAGACGACATGATCTCCAGTTGACCCTCCCTCTGGCTCCTCACCCCTATCCCTGTGCTTGGGAATAGACAGTCTACCCACCATTCCCAAAATAGAAGCTATTTCAAGGATACAGCCCTAAGAGACCAATGTGCTGCTGAGACCATGACTGAGCCCAATTGAGGCCTCATATAAATTTTTAGGATTTGGGGCTGGGGGTGGGGGTGAGTGTGGAGATCTATTTGTCTTAAGACAAGACTCCTATGAAAGTTCCCTTGCTTTTTAAAACTGTCACCTACCGATGTAGAAGAATCTGCCTCTTCTATATCTCCTTGTCCTCTGCATATGCGGGCCAGTTTCTGATTTCACCTGAGAAGCTCTGAGTTTGTGAACCAACATCACCACATCAGGACAAACTAAATATGCAGAATAAGAAACCACCGGGCACAGCTATTTCTGCTAGTCTGCCTGGGGTTTTAAATGAGTTGATAGAGGGATATTTATACTTGAGGCTCTTAGCTGCCATGGATATGTAGAGTTGCTATCTTGCAGTCCATCTTGCAGAGTACTCAATCATTGAAACCTCCACCATGATAGCAGAAAACAAATCCCACTGAACGACTTCTGTTCCCGCAGTGCTGCTGCAGTCCAGGCTGGTCAGCGGTGATGTCAGTATTGCAGAAATGACCCATCAGCACATCCTGCTCATATCCTGGCCACTGCCAAGAAAATGGCACATGTCCCAAGTGGGAATTTTCCAAATAGTTAATTACCAAAGAACAAGAGAAATGTCAGATAATTATGAGATTTTCCTTTTAACTAAAAAAATGAATTCTAGCACACTAAATTATACACATTTCTTTCCAAATAATGTAGGACGAAAATTAAAAAAAAAGAAGGCACTAATGTCCGGGATTTGGGGAAACCTGCCACCACGTTGGTAGGAGTGTAAACATATATATATATATATATATGTGTGTGTGTGTGTGTGTGTGTGTGTGTGTGTGTATGCATATATGTATATGTATATAGTGTGTGTGTGTGTATATAAAATGTATTATTTTAGTATGGCTACTGTGACAAATTACCACAAACTTAATGGCTTAAAGCTGGACAAATTTATTATTTATTATTATTAGTTTTATGGATCAGGAATCCAACACAGATTCCACTGGGATAAAAGCAAAGCGTCAGCAAGGCTGTATTCCTTGCCTTTTCCATTTTCTTGTTTTTCCAGCTTTTAGGGGTCCCCCACTTCCTTGGCTCACAGCTCCCTTTCTCCATCTTCAGAGCCACATCCTTCCCATGCTGCCTTCTCGCTGGTTCTTTCCTCCACTTTTAAGGACCTTTGGGATTACAGCAGGCCCACCCAGATAACCCAGTATTATTTCCCCTATTTTAAGGTCAGCCTATTAGCGACCTTAATTCCATCTGCAATATTAATTCCCTTTTGTCGTTGAAGGTAACATATTCTCAGGTTCCAGGGATTAGGATGTGGATCTCTTTGGGGGCCATTATTGTGCCTACCACATATAACTTCTTTGGAGGACAATTTGTTAATGTCTATCAAAATCTTTCATTTGACTCAGCGATTCCACTGCTAGGAACAGGTACATATGGACATACTTTCAAAAGCACACAAAAACATACGCTGCAGCATTATTTGTAGTTTAAAAAAATACTGTCCTCTAAATGTCATTAAGTAGGGTGAGATTAAATCAATTATGGTTAAGCCCCAAGATAGATTCTGTGCAACACTGCACAAAGAATAAAGCAGAGCTGTAAGTCTATCAATAAATACTCTCTGAAATATAGGACTAATGGTGGAAAGGGGCATGTGACAAAAAATGTATAAGGTATGGTGCCATTTGGAAGAGAGGAAATATAATATGCAATTTATGCTTAGAATAATCCTGAAAGGATATGCTAGAAACTGCTAATATGAGATGTCTCTAGGGAGGGGACCTAGAATAGAGAGACAGAGAAGAAACTTACTTTACATTGCATATTCATAGTTACTTTTTGAATATTTTTTGCCAAGTATTTGCATTATCTATCCAAAAAGGAAAAATAAAATAAAACAAGTGAAAAACATTAAACAATAGAAAAGATAAATCTGGGAAGATAGAGAGGACCAAAAACTGGCTTCTTCAGCTTTTTGAGCTGCATCTTATATATTGCATGCCAACAAGTGTGTCTGCTATTTCTGCTTCCAGTGCAGGATGTTTTATCCTGTGATCCCCGGCTGTCTCGGGAGTCTCAAAGCCCCTGACGTGATAGCAACCTTTCCTGCATATGCATATGCCCATTTTTCTGAAGGGGTAGAGTTAGTCAAATCAGGTTTTAGAATCACTACCCTGCCCTCTATCCTGCCATCATTTCTCACCTAGAGCAAAAAGAAGGGCCACCCAAAATTGAAGGAACAAAATAGCAGCAGACTTCCAGACTCCAAGAAGGGACTAGTGGTTACCAAAGGGGAGGGCTGTGGGAGGGTGGGTGGGGAGGGAGGGAGAAGGGGATTGAGGGGTATTATGTTTAGTACACATGGTGTGGGGGGTCACAGGGAAAACAGTGTAGCACAGAAAAGGCAAACAGTGAATCTGTGGCATCTTACTACACTGATGGACAGTGACTGCAGTGGGGTATGGGGGGGGACTTGATAATATGGGTAAAAGTAGTAACCACATTGTTTTTTCATGTGAAACCTTCATAAGAATGTATATCAATAATACCTTAATAAAAAATTAAAAAAAAAAGAAGGGCCACCCAGGTTTCTGACAAGGAAGCAAGGAAGGAAAGAGGGGCTCTTCTCTCCATATTCGTGTCCACTTATTACAGTCAGTCGTTTCTCCAAGGGGAGCTAAATTCAATAACAAGTGAAAAAAGACCTTCAAGGTCCTGTTCCAGGTCATTATTTTACATCCTCGACTGAGACTTTATTTGTTAGGCCCTACAATCTTTTGATCCAGTGAATTATTTATTAGCAAAAGTGAGTAACACCAGCAGATTGAGTTTCCAAAATGAGTTGTTCATTAGCAACATGACTTAAAAGGAAAAAAACCTAAGTATACGAAACAATCTGGATTATTTAAACCCTAACACATTTCCAGATTACTGATTTTTTGTTAAGTGCAGACCCAGCCTCAAGTCTGGTTCTATTTTTTAAGTGCGTTTTATATTTGCCCTTCTCCAAAGTCTTTCACCAAAGTGTTCTCTAACAGTTTAGTTTTCTCACAATCTTATATAAAAGGGAGAAAAGTTTTTCTTTCTTTTACAACGAATGTATGCGAGAGCTCAGTGAACTCTGCTGATCTCTTTCCTTGATTCTCATAAACAGAAAGATGAAGTTTATATATTTTTTTAAATGAATGTTAAAATAATATCCTCTGGGGGCACTTCATATTAGAGGGATCAGGCCATCACCTTCATATGAACCCATGATAAATCTTAACGTCACTAGAGGTGACACTGTGTCTCCTATGATTCATAGGAAGTGCCTATGAAGCACTTTGAGAAAGTTTAAGTCGAATCTAATCAAGCCACTAGAGCCGCACTAATAGAGTAGCCACATATGGCTATCTACATCTAAATTAACTAAACCTAAATAAAATTTAAAATTCAGTTCCTTGCTCACACTAGTCACTTTTAAAGTGCTCAACAGCCACATGTGGCTAATGGCTACTGTATTGGATAGTGCACGTCGATTATTTCTATCATCACAGAAACTTCTATTGAATAGTGTTGCTCTGTTGCTCTCTAGAGCTAACTTCATTTAAGGGAAATATGGGGAATAGAGAAATATGTTTATGACACAAGGAGGCAAACAGACATATTTTGGAATGTGGAACATTCTATAGCAAAACTGATCCAGCCAGTCTGCAACCAAGTGAATGACATTTTTTTAAAAAAAAAAAAAAAGGAAGGGGGAAGGGAAAATGCTCTAGATTAAAAAATATTTAAGAAACCTGGCAACCAATAATAATATATGGACTTTGTTTGGACCCTGATTCAAACAAACCAACTTAAATAGAGTATTGGGGATATTTTATTTTGGCTTAGGTATTAAATAATACCAAACAATTTTGATAGGTATGATAATGTCCTTGTGTTTATGTAAGGCAAATATCAACATTGTTTGGAGATGCCTATTATGGTGTATAGTAGTAAAATCATGTAATATTCTAAGATTTTGTTTTTAAATACTCCAGAAGATGAATAAAATGCATAGATAAAACAAATGTAGTAAAGTCTTGATAATTGTTGATTTGGGTGATGGATATATGGGGCTTAATTTAATACTATAATTTTATCAAAATATTCATGAAAACAATTTTAAAATCTTTAACATAATACTTAAATAAGAAAACCAGTCATTACCTTATATGAACCTCTTTCTGTCCTAAAATAGCCCATCAAGGTCATTCTTGGTGGCATCACTATGAAATTCCCTTCAGTAGAAGTCCTATACACATTTAAAGAGAAAGTAGGTAGATCTATTCACCTCAAATGCAGATGAGATCAAATTATTGTAATGTGTAACACTTTAAACGTAATGCAAAAGGAAACCCATTTAAGGAAAAAAGAAGCACTGTATTATAAAAATAGTGGTCTTTGCATGAATATCCAAAACAAAAATTGGTAATCTGAGTTTTTCTTTAAGTATACATACTTCTTGAGAATTTTCCCCAAACATCAGGAGTGGAATTCAATTGCATTCCAAGGAAGCAATTAAATTGCAATTGAACAGCTTTTAATAATCTTGAAGTCATTTGGAATCTGGACCCACACATGGGATCTATTTCACAAACTTTATTAGAGTATGAGTCAGACTCATATGTACTCTTTGGCTTCTGCTTTGATTCACTGGTATTTGTAGGCTAAATATTTAATGATATCACACAAATCCTTCAACAAGGACTGTCCTTGGGCATTCTGGACTACATAATCTAGATCCTGCTATTTTCAAGTAATTTCTATTTAGGAAAAACTATTTTGCTCCTTTGAGCTTTAGCTGGCCAGTTCTATGTCCATGGGAGTAGTAGGCTAATTATAGCAATTTCCAAGGAATTATATTTGTTATCCAATAGAAGAAAGTAGAAAAGAGTATGATTTAGTTACAGGACTTGCAAAAAGCATCTACTGTACCTGAGCACAGCAGGATTTAGGCCCCAAAGTCATCAATTCCTGAGACCATTTCTGATGTCAGTATATCCACCTTTTCTTCTCTACCAAAATGTATAACTCTTTCCATTCCCTTTTTACCCTCTTTTGCCATTATTTAATCCTACACCTTTCCTTTTATCCTTGTTGCCATTCCCTCATTCCCTATTCATCTATTCAACATGTCTTCACTGAGTACTATGTGCTGTGTACTACTATGTGCTAGGTAGTGTTATGGAGGTACAATTGTGAACAAGAAACAATCTATGCAATTGGGGGCCTTACATTCTAGTGAAGGAAGAAATATAATAAATAAGTGAACATAAATAACAACAGTATGATAAATGCCAGTAAATATCCAGGGAGATGAGATAAAAGGTTACAAGTTGGAAAGAGAGTAAGAACCTAATTTAGACTAGGTGGGCAGATCAGCCTCTCTAAGGTATAACATTTAATCTAAGATTTAAAAAGAAAAGTATAACCACTACTAAGACTTTTAACAAACTGAGAGAAAAGATATCCAGGCAAAAGGAGCAACAAATGTAAAGAGCCATGAGTCAGGTAAGAAATTGGTATGTCTGAGGAACTGAAAAGAGGCCAATAAGTATACTATACTGGGCAGGAGAAAGAGGAGGTTACGAGATGACACTCAAGAGTTAGGCTGACACTAGAGAGCACAGGATAATAAATAGTTGAGGCAGACAATGTGTTTGCATACCTAAAAGCTGTATACTCTTCTTCTTTGCTAATGGAACCCAAGTTTCGCTTGGGTAGCAATGCATCTAGCTCCAGTGAATGAATTAAAATTTATTTAAGCCATTTCTGGCCAATGAGATCTAAGGGGAAATCTCTGGTAGTTTCTGAGAAACATTTTATTTCTGCTATACGAGCCACAAGTAAATAAAGCTGTTTCTGCCTCCTCTGTTTTCTCGCTTTAGCTGTTGTCATGTTATGATATGATGTCCAGAGCTGTAGCAGCTATCACGCAACCATTACAAGCCTGAAGATGAAAGTCAACAGACATAGGATGGTGGAAAGGATAGAAAGAACTTCAGTCCTTCCTCTTGACATTGCCAAACTGTTAAACCAGTCCTAGGACCATCTATCTTCATCCTTCTTGTTAACTAGAAAATAATTTCCTTATGGCTTAAGTCTCTGTTAGCTGGGGTTTCCATTGTTTTGAAAACATTTAATTGATGTAGCAGGTGTGTAACATGATCTGACTTATGTATTTTTTAAAAGTCTCTTTGGCAACTATGTGATGAGATTGGAAGGAACAAGAGATTGGAAGAAACATTGAAGACAACTGTAGCAGGGAAGAATCATGGTGCCCTGGGCTAGGGAAGAAGCAGCAAAGCTGGAGAGAAGTAGGCAGATTCAGGATGTATTTGAGGGCAAAAATGATAAGACTTGCTGTTGGTTCAGATATGGGAGATGGAGAAGGATGAATTAAGGCTGACCTATTTCGGGCATTGTAGCGGTGTCATTTATTGACATATGGAAGATAGGAAGAAGCTTGGGGAAAGTGTAGAATCCAGAGTTCTATTTTTAACATGTCAAATTTAAGGGGTGCATAAGCCATTGAAAGAGAAATGTCAACTCAGCAGGTAGACAAATGAGCACAGGAGTACTGAAGTACTGGAGCTAGGTCAAGGTCTAGATTTCAGTTAGGAAGTTGCCAATAGGTATTTCTTGAAAGCCACAGAAACAGACAAGGTCCTCCTCACCGACCAAAATTTGAGAAACTCTAAAATTATAGGTTAGTTAGAAGGGAAGAAGACCGCCAAAGAGACCGAGGGTTAGTAGTGAGAGAGGTAGGAGGAAAACTGGTAATGACAACAACGCTTAATATTTATATAGAGCTTAGTTTATGCCAGGCATTGCTCAAAGCACTTTGTGTCTTCAAGGAAGCAGAGAAAAAAGTGTTTTCCTTTTCTTCCTTCCTTTGTTTTCTCCTGTGGCGGTCATCCCTAAACTCATAAAGTTTAGGCATAATAAGCTTCTCAACTTTTCTTTATAATTAATTATTAAGGTATAACATATTTGTTGGGAAAGATTCAAACAGCGTTATACAGGAAAGCTAAAAACGGAATATAAAAACGATCAGAAACTTTCCTCCCCAGCGTTACCCACCAGGCACTTACACTTCTGGAATTTCTCTACACACACAAACACATACACACACACGTTTTTACACAAATTGGATCATTCTCTCTTGATAGGTAGGCAGATACAGATATACCCCCAAGTATCTAATTCCACAAATTGCTTTTTTTTTTCAACTCAGTACATTTTGGAGATATCAGCACCTTTATGTCTACTCTTTTTAAATACTGGTAATACCAAAATGTATTAACATACCATAATTTAAGTTTCTCTATTAATGGGCAATTAGTTGTTTCTTGTTCTTCTTCGCATTAAAAAAAATGCTGCAATAAACATCTTTGTAGGTACATTGTTTGGGTATTGGTACAAAAGTAACTATTGGATAATTTCCTGGTAGGAGAGTTGCTCAAATCAAAGCATTTAAACCTTTGATATTGCCAGATCACCGCTCCCCAAAGGTTACACAAATGACATTCTCTGTAACAGCATTTCTTCACGTCTTGTCAACACTCGGCATTGACAAACCTCGTTTGCCGATCTACTAGATTGAAAAATATGGCGTCTCGTTTTCATTTGTGTCTCATTAATTTTAAGTAGGGCAGAAGTGCCTGATTGTTTAACGTGCATGTTTTGAAATCAGACTCTCTGGGCTGATCTTTGCCTTACACTGTGTGACCTTCGGCATGTTGGATGTATTTCTTCTTCTTCTCCAAGAACGGTATAACAGCACAATCTTAATGATTAAACGATACGTAGGAATACAGGAAGCGCTAATCGCAGCGCTTGTCTAAATTTTTTAGCAGTGCTTGCTCCAGGACTTCAACTTTGGCTTCCTCCTCCCAGCCAAGTTCGCCTAAGTCTTGTTGCTTTGTAACCAGAAATGAGAGGAAAATTGGCTCTGCTTTTAAAAATTCTCCCCACACCCCCGCTTCAGTGGTACCGGTTTAGGTATCAATGTACAAGAACGAGTTAAGTGGACGACGACCCTTGGTCCGAGCACCTCCGGGCATCCAGGACCCGCCATTTACAAAGTAAGGAACGCTACACAACAGCGCTTAACACACTGCAGGAGCCGCAGCGCCACCGGGGGCAAATACCCGGCCCTGAAAGGCTTCCGAAAACAGAGAAGTGCTAGACCCCGCAAACACGGGGGCCGCGGGACGCACCCCAGCGGCACGGCCCAGGCCGGAAGTGACGTCATCGGCCGAGTCCACCTCCTTACGCCGTCCGACGGTGGCGCGGCCCAGGGAAACGCCGAGCGTGCGTCGGCGTCACAGCCGGCCGAAGGATTCTGGGTAGCGGCCCCGGCCGGCTGGGGCGGCTGGCTCCGCGCAGCAGGTTCCACGCACGCCAAATCCGTTGGCAGTGGCCCTTGTAGGGCCCGGGACAGCGGGACATGGAGCAGCCGTGGCCGCCGCCGGGACCTTGGAGTCTCACTCGAGCCGAGGGTGAGGCCAAGGAAGAGAGTGACTTGGACGCATTCCCCGGTTCTCCCGGCGGCCCGCAACCGCCGGGCGGCGGCGCCCAGGTGAGAGGGGGCCTGCGTTCTGTGGGGGGATGGGGCGGTGCCATTGCTGGGACCGCCAGGCCGCCGTCTCTGCGACCCTCTTCTGTGCCCTCTTCCGCGCTCCCACCTTACCCTGGTGGCTTGAGGACCGATGCCACTCTAGGGCTATTGTAGCATCTTCTGAGGTTTCTGAGAAAGACTGGCCATATAGTCCCAACGTCCACGCACACTTTTCACTTTAGCTAATTCCTCCTCATCCTTAGAACACATTCCTCACCCGACACCCCCCCTGACAGCACCCAGGTTGGAGTGGCTCGCGCTACAACATTGACCCTTTGTCCTCTTGTGCGTGCTTTTATCCGAGCACTTTATTCTGTTGAAAGCTCTAATGCTTGTGCACAGCTAATTGACACAGTGAATGATTGTATTTCAATCACTGAGCTTCTGACTTTATAAGCCAATTTCATTGACCTTCTGACATCTGAGTAGATCCTGCAAACCTCGCTTTTGATGCTGGTATAAAATCTTTAAAAATCTCTCCCATTCACGTGACCATTTTCTCTTAACGGTTATTTTCTGGTTTTGCTTCACATCTTTCTCCAGTTAAAAACGCATAGGCACCCGTTTGCCATTTCCTTCAGACTTCTTCCTCGGATTCCTGATTTTACTTGTGTTTCAGCCCACCTTCTCTCCTCTGAAACAACCAAATGTGATAGACCATTTAGGGTTTTTCTGGGTCCTGTCTTAGGGAGTGCTAAGGTGCTCATGTCACCTTATCCTGGTTTTTCTCCTCCCCTGAGTGTGTTTTGGAAATACGTTTCAGGTTCACAGACTAAACACTAATATGTTCAATGAAACGGATTATGTGTCTGCCTTCTAGGCTTTCAAATTGGGGTCCCCAGGAGCTTAACTGAAGAGTTTTTTTCTAGACCCGTCCTGCTTGCTGTTAATGAAGATGAGTGATTTAAATAGTTGGCACTGTGTATAAGGCCATTAATCCTATGGCCAGCCCACGAGGTTAGTTGGCTTCACACAGAAAAATGCTGTTTCATAACCACAGAACTGTACTTCAGCCAGCCAGTCACTGGGAAAGTGCGAGACATTTTTTGTTCAGAATGAGAGCTGATAGGTCAGTAGTCACCCCCTAATTATGGAGCGCTAGTGTCATCTTTATATACAAAATATGTTAGATAAGCACATAATGAATGTGTTAGAGAAAAAAAATGAGTAGCAGTGGCATCTCCAGTTTTGAAGGCAAATGGAGAGAATAGAGAGGGCTCAGGAATTTCGGTGCATTATAGTTGAATCACAAAAGTAACCTAAGAGAAATTCTGAATTTAAAAAATATCTATGTTAACTTTTTACTTGTGTGCTTTGAATTACCCGCTTATTTAACTGGAAAGGGATTTTGGAAGTGAATAGACTGATCTCCATTAAAAGTGATTTCCCTGAGACCATATATAGCTAGATAGTGGCAGAATTAAAACTAGAATGCACTTCTTACTCCTAATACAGTGTTTTTTCCCACCTTGTGCACTGCCCATCCTGTGATGTAACGTAAAAGTTTATATGGCTGAAACTACCTTTGAATAGTGTTAAAATTTGCAGTGATTACTAATCCTAAATTAGTTTGTGTGTTTATAACAAATCTACTTGTCTTGCTGACTTTAGGACTTAAGTTTCTGGATTGGAATATTTGGAAATAATAAAATGTTTAATTCAATATATAAACATCTTTTCAAAAACAGCTGATTTAATTAAGCAGTTTGGTTTAATTCTACCTAATATGGGGAATCTAGGTATCTTAACATCATGTGCGATGTATAATTCTGAGATCCAATTACTGTAAAGGCAGTTTGTAATTTAGAGATCCTGTTTGAGAATTTTTTATATTAAGTTAACATCAGTAGACATAATGCTAACAATTTCTTTTTTTAATTAATGTTCATTACAATATAATTATGTTTAATGTCCCTCTAAAACTTCAATGTGTTCACAGATAAACTATGACCTTTTATTTAATCATCTCAGTACATGTTGGACAGTTTGCTCAAGTGGCTAAATACTGTCTGTGTAGTCTTTGGAGAAGAATTTAAACATAAATCATTTTTAGAATTTGGAAATAAGATTTCCATGTTTGATTTGAGAAATGAATACTTGCTCTTACATAATTGGAAAACGCAAGATACTTCCATTTGTCCATGTTGCCTTTCTTAGTGTATCTCTTTTCTTGTAAAATAACTTTTATAGCTTCATTTGTCTCCTTTTCCTGGCCCCTTCTTAAAAATAGCTAGTTTACAGTTACTCTTTATCCTATTCTAAGATAGCAAAAAATAAAAATAAATATTTTACTTGGTTGGTAGGGCTTTATGGTACCTGGGCTCCAAACCTGCTAATTGAGTAAATGACACATCTCAATAGCAACAATGTCCACATTTGCCCTAGTAGAAATCTAAAAATTTGCCTGAAGTCTCGGCTCTGAAGTAGAGGCCTTGCATGCTACTTGCCTCGAATTCTTTGCCACCACTAGTCTGTTCCAAGAAGTAGAGAATTGTTTATTCATCTGAGATTTATTGAATTCTGGGCCTTCAAGAAGGTGATGGTTGAGTAATCAAATAAGCACAATATTGTGTGAAAATATCACTGTAGAAGTATGCATATCTTGGGTGGGAAGGGAAGGGATAAGAGAAAACTCAGGCAGGTGATGCCAGAGTCTGGAATGGAGATAGGAGTTTGGGGGTTGCCGGAGTGGTGGTGGGGCAGTGGTGGTGGTAGTGCACCAACTGAAGGGGAGGGTGGAAAAAATAAACAAGTAAAAGAGTTAACTAGAGCTGAGTCTAAAGAGAGAATAAGAAGTGAGATCATGAAGGACTGTGCCATGCTGTATAGTTTGCACTTAATTGCAGGACTCTTAAGAATAAGTAAAATTATCACATTTGTTTTATGGAAAGATCACTTTAGGTCTAGTAGAGAATAACTTGAGATGAGGAAGGCTGTTTATATAATTAAGGTGTGAAATTATAAGGGCTTGAATAGTGATGCAGATAAGGGGACAGATTAGAGTGAAATTATTTGGAATACTTAGTTTGAAATATACATTTTGGCTAAGATATAATAAAGAATGTGCCTTCAGCTTTTGTTTTTTAGACCTGAGGAATATAAAGAATTAAACAACCGTCATAGTGCCTTCCATGTAGTAGCTCGTAAATATTAAAACTACTGTTGCTTCTGAGTGGAACAGAGTCACTGGGATGGGCTATTTGGCTTCTTTTTTTTTTTAGTAATTTTGCCTACTTTGACTCGGATTAAGTTAAAGGCTATCTGTCTGATACAGTCAGTTTTAAATAGAAATTTCCAATAAGAACATCTCAGGCCACCAAGGATTAGGATAATACAGAAAGAAAATAGAAATGATCACTTTTAAATAAAAAGTTATTTACAATGAAGAACTTGTAGAACAAAACTCTAAAGGTCTGGTTTTCAGCATGTTGAGTGGTAAAGTGGTGAACTAGGTTTAAGCTTTTGTTCTCATTATTCTGCAGTTTACGGAGTATGAAGACTATAAATCAGACATTTGTTGAGCACTACCTGTATACAAGGTGCTGTGCTAGTATGTTAGGCTTTTTGTTGCTGTTAGTTGTTAGGAGAGGGGCACAAATTAACAGAAGAGCTTAGAGTCTAGTTGATGAAACAAGGCCTGTAATATTAAAGTGTAACTGCATACACAGACACAGAAGGGAAGATACCTGGGTAAATCCTTGACTAAAAGAAAACTGTGCTGCACATGTATACCTATTGTCTTCTTCATTTCTTACAAATACTGTTTTTCATCTAGATATATAGCCATGGAATTGAACTGGCTTGCCAAAAACAGAAAGAGTTTGTGAAGAGCTCTGTGGCGTGCAAATGGAATCTCGCTGAAGCTCAGCAGAAACTTTGTAGCTTAGCACTGCATAACTCTGAGTCCTTGGATCAGGAACATGCCAAAGCACAAACAGCGGTATCAGAACTGAGGCAACGAGAAGAAGAATGGCGGCAGAAAGAAGAGGCTCTAATACAAAGAGAAAGAATGTGTCTGTGGAACATGGATGCCATTAGCAAGGATGTTTTTAATAAGGTATGTTATTGGACCATAATGAAACAAGTGTTTATACAAAGTAGTTGTGCATATTTGATAGCAAAGAACAGACACCTGTGAACAGTATTCAGTTGTGATGGTTTATCAAGTGTGCTTGTTACAGAAACCTGTATCCCCAGTAGGTAATCCTTAATACAAATATATGACTGCAGCATAGCATACAGGGTGGGCTGTGGAATCAGATTGTCTCAGATCTCAGCTTTGGCACACACTGCTGGCATTGTGACCTTGGGCAGGTCAATTAACATCTGTAAGTCTCAGTTTCCTCAGTGATACGAGTTGGGTATGAAGACTGTATAAGGTAATGTCTTAAAAGCAGGGGCATACCACATGGTAAAGTTCAGACATTATGAGAGCTTCCTGATACTTCTGTGCTATCAGCTTGCTGTCAGTTTTGCAACACTATTGTATAGTTACTGGATTTATTAAATCTTTCAAGGTTATTTACCAGTATGTATTTAGTAAACCTCAGGTGGTAATCTGGTTGTAGTATTACAAACCTTATTACTGAAAGGACGGATACAGTTCTTTTGCCAAGTTACTAGTTTATTAAGAGTAGTATTCTTTTTCTCATTGGATGATGTAGTCCTTTTTCTTTGACTTTTGTATCTGAAGAAGAAATGGTGTATGAAGTAGTTTCTGTTTGGACTAAACTCTCAAGCTTCAGGGATATACTACTCATTCTTGTCTAAGTGCACATTCACTTTATCTTTACCCATCATTGTTCTCTGGACTGCGCAGTCTATAACATGACTTGTTTCTGTCCGGGCATCCACTCTTAGTCCGCCTTAAAGTGCTCATTTCCTTCTCCTGGACCTGCCGTAATTCTGCCACAGCAACAACTAACGCACAGACATAAATGCACAACACCACTGGCCCTATCAGTACTTCATTCTTTATCCAAGAAAGATTATGAGTTCATCTTATTATAAAAACATAAAACGATACATAAGTACATAAATAGAATTGAAAGGATTCTTTCACTCTGTTTCATTTCCCTGATATAACCACTTTTAATAGTGAGTTGTATCTTTCTAGACTTTATCTGTGCCAATGTATATTTATATATTTTTCCTCCCTCACAACAGCATCTTTCTTTATCTGAATGGTTCACTATGATTGTGTATATTTTTCTAAGGGGTGTCTAGTTAACTTATTTTATTTCTGGTTTGCTTTTATACCACAGAACTGTTTAAAAGGATGTTTTCTTCCGGAGGAATGGTCAAAGCAATGTTTCTTTGTTTTGTGAAGTTAATCTCTCAACACAGTGGTCACAAATAAAATATTTTCATTTGTCTGTTTTTTTTTAAACTTAGGTTCTAACATAGCCGACATTTATACCACATATTAATTAGGACTATCTTTATGTTCCAGTCATTTGCTCAAAATTGTGCATTGATTTTGTCTGGGAGCTTGAGACATGAGAGACTGGTCTAGATCTATGCTATCCAACTCAATAGCCTCTAGCCACATGTTCTATCGAGCGCTTGAAATGTGGCTAGTCTGAATTGAGATGTGCTGTAAGTGTAAAATACACACCAGATTCTGATGACTTAGTACTCCAAAAAAGTAAAATATTTAATTAATAATTTTTAAAATTTCTTAACATGTTGATATTATGTTAGATATGTTGGGTTAAATATGTTCTTAATTTCATCTGTTTCTTTTTGTTTTTTTTAATGTGGCTAATAGAAAACTTTAAATTGCATTTGTGACTTGGATTATATTTCTATTGGACAGTGCTGGTCTAGATAGGAGATTATGTAAAGGGAAAAATGCTTTTATTTTGACATATATAAACTTGTGTGTGCTTCCTGATTGTACACTGGCAGAGAGTTAGTTTACAATTTTCATTTTTGGTGGTGGTGATCTCAAGGTTTAAATGTGATCACAGAATGTTCTGAGAAACTGTTCTGCCAGTTTTTCTGGATAGATAAAAACTTCATCTTGGTCTGTTTTATGATGTACTTAACTGAAAATTAGCACTTAACAGAAATTTCTACTTGATTTCAGAATCAGACTGTTTGACCTCTCCTAAGAAAAGTTTATAGCAAAGGTCCATTTTAGGTTTATGTCTTACCAAACAAGTTATAGTAAATGTATTTTATTCTCTAAATGCTTTGAATTTCTGAATTTATTTCCAGCAAGAACTCTAAAAATTAGACTAGAATTAACACAGATTTATTGGAAATGAATAAATATGTATGTAAAGGATCTTTCTTATTTACCTTGTGTAGGGAAATTCAGTTTAACAAAAGGATTCTTTCTTTTCTGTATAATTTCTAAAATAAGTATTATTTTCCGTATACATTTTAAATTAAACAAGTACAAGAAAATTCTAATTTTTTAAAAAGTTTAACAGATGAATTTAATCATATAATATTAGTATGGTACTCTATGACCTTTTTTATAGCGTCTCTAGGGAGAATTGCTAGGCAGTCAGTATCTGAGAAAGAAAATTCAGTTAGAATATAAAATCTGACTTTAACATCAAATATTTTTTTCTTAGAGTTTTATTAATCAAGATAAAAGAAAAGAAACAGAAGATGAAGATAAATCAGAATCATTTATGCAGAAATATGAGCAAAAAATCAGACATTTTGGTAAGTCTTCTCTTACTTAGTTTCCTTCTTTTATAAGGTTTGGTACCATAAATATGTATACAGAAAGTGGTTGTAGAAAATGGGGACCAAAAAGAAGATTAGTGACAACTCCAATTGTGTAGCTACTTGTTGTTGACACAGTTGCACAGCTCTTGTTTTAGAGTTTGTTTTTGGCCATAAAAGAAATACATTGACAGAGGAAACCAAATTTTGAAGAGAAGCAAAATTCAATCTGTTATTATATAATGCTGCCCTCTAAGGCACAGTCTTTGTTTACTCCACAGCCTCTTTCTATTTCCTGACTAGTCTTTGCTTTTGTCTTTTTCCCTCTTTGCTTTCTTGGTCTCTCTCTGATTGTCTTATGGTTATAAGATTAGCATTCATTTTTTTCAGATTTTGGATATGTTGCTACATAATAACAGATCCTTGAACTGTTATTCAGATAAATATAATAATAGAAATATGTATACAAATAACTGAAAAATAGTTTTCTCTATTGGGGAAATGTGGTGGGTTGGGGGTTGATATAGTAAAGACTTCCCAGAGGTAACATCTGAGCAAGTTTATGAAGAACATGGGTTTTCCATGTAGATAAGGGAGGCGAAAGCCATGAAGCAACATGCTCTGTTCTCAGGATTATAATCAGTGTGGTACTGCTGAGGTGAAAATGGTACTGGGAAGTGTTAGGAGATATGGTTCAAGGCATTTTTTTTTTAATTTATAAAGTATCATTGATATACCAAGGCATGTTTTTTGATCCCAAGTAATATGTTAAATTAATCAACATAATTTTTATTTATAGTACATTAGTAAGTTGATTAAATGGCATTTTTTAATACTTTTAACCTGTTGATATTTTTCCCCCAAAGTACTTAGAATTTTATTAATTCTTCAATTATATCAAGACAATGGATACTTTGTATATTTTTCTCTTTTTATGCAGTTTATTCATAAAATATTCATATTTGTCATATATTTTATTTTAAAAAGGGAAGTAGGCTTTGTATTCTGTTTAATTCAAGAATAGTACCTGAAGAAACAAATGGACAAAGTTTATTTTTGTACATACTATCCTTCCAGTATTAGTTATTTTTAAAAATTGATGAATAGTCCTTGCATGGATAGATTATAATCTTTAAATGAGCAAAGCCCTAAGTCATAAGGATAAAAACTAAAAATTTTGTACATGAGTCTTAGTTGTGATAATATGAGTTGCTACTCCCACCCATAGTCATTGCTTCCTAGACTTTGTGTTCAGCTGTAGGAAAAAGAATACCATATACTGGTTGCTCTTTGAAAGCATAACTGCATCTGGTTAGAATAGCATCCCTCAAGATACTATCATCCCTCTGGTATTCTGTAGGCCTGTTGCTTTGGAGCCTTGGGAAACCTTGCAGGTTTCCCCCATTTTTGCTATAAACTGAGTGCCTTGGTCAGAAGCAATTGTGTGTGGGGAAATAACACACCCTCACAAGGTGGTATAACTCCCCTGGCACTATAAACATTTGAGTCTTCCATAAAAGATTTCACTATTCTGTAAAGTCTGTTGACTCTGGGTAGTGATATTCATAACATCAGTGAATTTCATGAGCCCATTGTCTTCATTTCTTTTGCTGTAAAATGAGTTTCTGGGTCAAGAAATAATGTGGGGAATGACTCTTTTAGTAAGACCTCTGATTTATTACTGGTAGGAGCATGACAAGGAGGGAGGGCAGTACCAGATCTTGAAAGGGTGTGTTGAAGTGAGGGACCAGTGGTCCTTACAAGATGAAATGGAAGCAGGATAATCAACCTGTTAACTCGGTTGGCTGTTCTCTGCAGTATATGGTTCCATAGTGAGGTTTCAGCACCATTTCTGCTAGTGGCAGGTTAGGTATTCAGTGGCTATCCCGGAATATCCTTGATTGGGAGATGCCATGCCCTTGAATATGCATAATCTCAACTGTGCCATCATGACACCTTAGTTTATAACCTTTTATGCAGGCAGTGAGATGGCTGAGAAAAAAAGACTGATTTGACATGATTAATTAACATGATTAATAAGCAGTTATTTTGCCATTGCACATTGTGGGTTTCCAGTGTCTCATCCTATAATAATAACCAGAGCCTTACTGTCTTCAGAGCTCACCAGAGCTGATAGCCCATCCTAGATTCACACTGTGCCTATTTCTTAATGGACATGTACATTGACTTTTCACTTTGAGGTAGATACCCTATTTTCCAAAGCTCATTGGATCCCCAGAAATGTCACTAAGGTAGTAGTCTCTCAGAATTTTCATGTGTTTTTTTTCCCCTTCTGACATGCATGTATCTGGGATACCTGCTACTTCTGTTCACCAAGTTCCATCAGTGTGAAGTAAACCAACATGTAGTTATGGAGAATGATAAGATAATCAAAGTAAAGTCCCCATGGACTAAATCATGGCACAGAGTTGGTAGAGACCTTAGGGAAGATAGTGAAAATGTAATGCTGTCCCTGCTGGGTTTCTGGTGTTGTATGCTTATTGTGGTAAAGGAACACAGGTATTTAGTCAGAATAATGACTACGTTGATATACTCCTTTGAAGTAAACACATCTGGAGTAGCAGCTGTAAATAAAGCTTCCAGCTGGAGGCTTTCCAAACTTAGATTGCATTTTAGACTCATGGGCTGGGTACATGGGGGTGCTCTGAAGTGCTCCAGAGGCTTCATACCAGTACTTCTGTGTGACCTCATGTGGACTTAACATTCTTCAAAGTTCTTCTTAACGTTCCCTTATGGTATTTGTTGACTGTCTTTTTTATGTTGCTTTTACCCTTACAATCAGATGGAATTTATCATCTAATGATAAATGATAAACCTATATCATGCAGTATTGTGAAGCATTGAAATCTTAATTTTTCCCCTACATTTGTGTTTAATTTATTAATTTTGTTAATGCATGTTTTGTGAATATACCAGTTCAGAAACAGTCTTTTAAACTTCACAAAAGTTTTATTTAAAGCATATACATCTTTGACAACACTGTCTTTGTGATTATCAGAGCTTTTTGATTATCTAATGCAGTTTTTGTGGCACATACTTGTTCACTTCCAGCCAGTTAGCTGTGATTAAGCATTTTTTAAATCTATACAGGATGTTGTCACTGAAGATTTTATCAAAAGCTATAAACATTTACATAAATACTAGGATGGGATCATTTTTAGTTGCATTGAAGGTGGGTTTCACAGTCTCCTCAATGTGATCACTCTTAGGGCTTTTCAAATGCACATGAATATCCTATTTTGATAAACATTTAATAAAAGTACTCTTGAATAGAATGTGAAGTGAAATAAATAGAAAATTAATATGTGTGATAGGATTCTAATTTTCTTCCTTTAAAAGTTATTTTAAAAATAAGCCCAGAAATGTTAATATTAATTATCTCATAGAATTGTGGATGATTTTTCTGGAAATTTCAAATTCTTCCCAATGAATATACTTAATTTTTATAACCTGAAAAATATTTTTAAAGGGTTTGTCCTGAGAATCCAAGGATGGCTTAATGTTAGAAAATTCACTAATGTGAGTCACCGTATAATAGTTTGTAATATTATAACCATAGGATTTTGTGACCAGTTTGATATGGGAGGAATGGAAATGACAGAGGAATTTCTACAATTCTTGGTTGGGTGACATGAAGCCCAGGAAGCACTGTTTATGGCAGGGAGAGAAGAATGGTTTCCGTTTTAAATGAGTGTATGTGCATGTATATAGGTAGAAATAGTTGTCTGGTGGCAGGTGATTGGAAATACAGGAGATCTGGGGCTCAGGAATTAAAGGGAAGAAAGCTCATCTATCTTTCATTTAAGAAATTCACAACCTAGTTGGGAGATTTTTAGCTGAGAAATTAAAATGATTAAATAATTTAAAGAATTTAAATCTCATTCTGTAAGTACAATACAAAAAGGAAAGGGAAATCAATAAGTACATGTGTATTTGGGATCCATTTTAGGAATCAGATGGAATATGGAGAACTGATGAATGGATTAGGATTAAGATACTCACTAGGAAAACATGTAAGTAAAAGCACATAATTAAAATTTTTTAGTGTGTCAGAGTAAAGTTTTTCAGGCATTCAGAGAGATTGGTTGGCTGTTTTAAATAACTAGATTACCCTTAACCAAAGGTGTAGTATAATACTTAATGAAAGAATGAGTTCACTATTGTGTTAATATCTAACATTTATCAAATGTTTGCTCTCTGTCAGGCACTGTTCTGTGTTATATGTATTAACTTAATCTTCACAAAATTCTTTAAGTTAGATACTGTTTTCAGCCCTATTTTACAGAAGAGGAAAGAGGCACAGAGGTATAAAAGAACTTGCCTAAGGTATGGTAAGGCTAATTTAATATTCAGACATAGACGGTTTCTCTCTAGAATCAGTTTTCTTAGCCATCATGCTAGATTGTGCTACTTCCCATCTGTTTATAAGTCTATTTACAAATTCCAAAATAACATTGGTAATTTCGGGTATGTTCTGTTTCACTAAGTCATTGATTCTCTTGAAGTATTTTGTTCATAAAATTCCATACTCTTCCCACAAAGGACTGTAAGGACTAACTGTAAGCTAACTTCTCAATTTCATAATAACTTGGTATGTACTTTTTAAATCAAGTGATGACAAGTATTTCTCAGATGAAGAAAAGCTATGGTTAACCTTAAGTGTTAATTTTGTCATGGATATTAAATGAATAGTTTAAAAACTTTAACATTTAATGACACCCTTCCTGAAGGCCCCTATAAGTATCATTAACTGTTTCAAATTATCCTTTCTGCAAAAGAAACCAAAATGGATAGGGTTTTTGGTGCCTCAATGAGTCATGAGGCTGCCATGGAGAAGTAAACAGAAGCAGTGCTTTTTTTAAGAATGGTAAACAGAGTTGAAAATACTATCTCTTCAGAGGTGTAACAAAGCAAAGGCAAAACAAATCTTGTAACAAAGCTAAAGATTTATTTTATGCTTCAGTTATAAGAAATGAGGATTATGCTTTCTTTAGAGCTGACCTCCCAGAAGTTATTAGACTTTTTGAATATAGTTTGAGAAGTAGTTTTACGTAACTTCCAAAATCATTCTGTTTCTCAGAATTTAAAATGATCTAATCGGTGTTTTCAAAGTGTTGGGGAAATAACTTTATAAAGCTTGTAACACTCTTCACAAGAAAATGCTAAAATACTTTTTCTCCCTTTTTGTAAATAAGGAAAAGTCATTTAATTTCAGTTGATTCCCGTGTGTTGCTAAATGTGTTTCTCAGTAAATACTTTTTCTCCCTTTTTGTAAATAAGGAAAAGTCATTTAATTTCAGTTGATTCCCGTGTGTTGCTAAATGTGTTTCTCAGTAAGAATTTTGCCTTCAGTTTTGTTCTTGCATTCTGATGTTGAACTTTAATATACTGAAGTTAATCTTCTATCTAGAGGAAAGATTTACTGCCACACTGTTGAGAAAGCATGGTAAAATTTGCATGATGATTTAGTAACATCCAGACTTCCATGGATGAGCCTAAAAAGTCTAAACCTAACATTATTATACTTAACTTACTCAAGCATAAAGCTGACTGGACAAAGTTAAAAACTGAAAACTTTGCTGGTTCCATGATTACTTGGGTGGTACTGATTTTTTTTACCAAATTTCTTATAAATTTGGGTAAAGCTGAAGATACACCTTAAGTAGTATTTGAATTAGATATTTTGAAGCAAAATGACAGCTGGTTTCATATATGTTTAACTTTTTATGCTTATGCTTTTTTGCTTTCATATATGCTTAATTTTTAAAAGATTCTGTTTTCTGTGTATATAAACATGACTAAGTGGTTGACATTACTAAAACAAAGTATATTTAATGTTACTGCACTGACAGGATTGGTTTCCCATGCTGGCAACATTTTATCATACCATCCTCGACCTTTTTAAAAAGAGATAAATTAGAGATTATATGGTTTTCCTGAATCTTTTATTAAGTCTTTGCTTGCTAAGTATAGTTGCTTAACGTTTTGCTTTCTTTTCTATATTTCTAGTAGAAAAAAATTGTATTCTGTACATAAATCATATTGAGTCTCTTGAAATCATCTATACTTATTTTAGCCTAGGGTGACCAGCCATCTTATACCCAGAATTTCAGGCATTCACCACATGCAGGACATTTTGGCTTTAAATCAGTCACCCTACTTTAGGCTGACAAACTCTCTGAACCAAAACTTACTGTGAATTTTGGAAGCTGTTACCAATACACTGGGTATTGCTTTAAAAGTGTTTTATCCCTCCTCATTTGCTCTTTTACCATAACATACTGTTGTGGTAATATGAATTGTCTTTAAAGGCAACATTTTAAAATACCATGTCTTCTAATAAGAAGAAAATTTGATATTCATGATTTAATTCTTTTTTTTTTTTTTGCAGGAATGTTGAGTCGATGGGATGATAGTCAGAGATTTTTGTCTGACCATCCATACCTTGTATGTGAAGAAACTGCTAAATATCTTATTTTATGGTGTTTTCATCTAGAAGCTGAACAGGTATCCTGTAAACCTTGAATTTGGGGAAAACAGTAGAATTCTGATTTACTTTCTTGTTTTTTATTTTGTTTTTTTACATAACTTGAAATGAAAGCAGGAAGGTATATGGAATTATAATTTTTTTATTTCCATATCTAGTGGAGTTTACTGTAGGAATTTTTTTTAGTTGTTTTAGTTCGCATATAGGAATCTTTTTCCAATGTGTTTTCCCTGCCCACCCATCTCTCTTGTTCACTTATACTGTAAACCTTTTTCTTTTTTTAACCTATTAGAAAATTGTGTCTTAAAAATCCAAATTGTAATCACAATATTAAATATTATTTCCAGATGTATTTCTTATGATTTTAATCTATTTACTTTCAGAAAGGGGCTCTAATGGAACAAATAGCACATCAAGCTGTTGTAATGCAGTTTATTATGGAAATGGCCAAAAGCTGTAATGTGGATCCAAGAGGGTGTTTTCGTTTATTTTTCCAGAAAGCCAAAGTAAGTAGCTATTGATATTGTTGAATGGGAAAGTTAGGCTTTAGCTGAGACTGTTTGGTCCATGCACATTGAAGGAAGCGGTCCAACCCAGCTAAATTCTGCAGATTTTATAGTAGAAAGAAAAATTATATTGCTAACTTGATGCTAATTTAGACATAAGGGAGCTGTGTAAGAGGTTGTACTATATAGCATGCATGTGAAATTGAGGGCCATTCAAATGAATGTATATAATCAGGAAAATCAGAGTGTTCCATTATTTATTCTTTCAATAAGTACTGAGTGCCTGGTAATGCAAAGCACAGCTGTTGAGCTGCTGAGGAAATAGTACTAAATGAAACAGATACAGTATCCTCTGTGAATAGAACTCACAGATTAATGAGAAATTAGACTTTGATAATGAAAAAATAGGAAACACCCTAAAAATTCAACAATTAGAAAATTGGTTTAAGAAAACCTCTGGTACATAGAATATTATACAGCTATTACAATTGTATTTATGAAGATTTTTTAATAATCTGAAAATATGCTTGCTATAAAGTCAAAAGAAGTGATACATACTTATATATATGGGATGATATCATCCATAAAGAAAAATAGGTATGTCTAGAAAGATACCCTTTCATACTTACTAGGTTTAGTAATGAAGTTGTACAAGAAATAGAACAACGATATTTTTCACTCACTATTTGTGGGAGTATAAATTGGTACAACCACTTTGGAAAATTTCCTAGTTAAAGTTGAACAAGTTGCTAACACCCAGAAGCTCTCCTGTAGTCCAGGGACACCCAAGGGTCTTCAAGATCCTTTCAGGAGGCCCCAAGTCAAAACTTTTTTTCATAATAATACTTAAGATGTTACTTGATACAGAAGCAGATGTATGAATTCAGCTATCTTCTGTTAAGCCAGAGTTTTCACTAAATTTTTTTCTTTTGGAAATACAGCTTTTTAAGTAAAAATAAGGTAAAAATGTTAACATGTAATGAGTTTATTTTTATATTTCAGTTAATATTTTTTTAATTCCTCAGTTTTAATTTCTAACAGTAAATATGTTAACCCCCATAAACAGGAGCTTTTTAGGTTCCTCAGTAATTTTCAAGACTGTGAAGGAGTCCTAGACCATAAAGTCTAAGAACTGCTGCCTTGAGAAACTCATACATGTGCACTAGATACCATAATGTTCTTAACAGAATAATAGCAAAAAGCTTGGGAGCAACCCAAGTGTCTGTTAACAGTAGAGTGAATAAAGTGTGGTATGTTCATGTGGTAAAATACTAACCAGCATCAGCAAGGGTAAAAATCAAGTGAGTGAAAAATTAGTCACAAAGTGGTATATTCTGTCATTTGAAAAACAGCTTTTATTTTTGTTTAAGTTCAGAAACAAGTAAAATTAAACAGTATATTGTTGAGAGATACATAAATAAGTGGTAAAATTAAAGAGGCAAAGGAGTGACTAAGACAAAAGTCACGATGATGGTAACCTCAGAGAAAGGTAGTAAATGCTCTTGGGAACTGATTTCTAAGGTATGGTAATTATTTGCCAATTTCTGTGGGTACATAGTGGGGTCATTGCCCAATAAGCAATGCATATATATTTAACATGCTCTTTTGCATATATGATACCTTTTGCACATACCATTAGAAGTTAGAAGGAAACATACCAAAAGTTTTAACTTTGATTATACTTGGGTGATGGAATTATGATTTCTGTATTCTTTCACATATAGTACACTGAACATACTTCCTTTTACAGAGAAAAAAATTCTATTTTTAAATTTAAAAAATCTATTTATCAGTATTTTGGCCAGGCTTCTGGTGACTATTCTAAGTTTTCACTTGACACATAGTTGTAATAAAACCATACTTTCTTTTTCGTGTTACATTAATGGATATGTTTGAACTAGTGCTTAATAAGATAATGGAGCATAGCTAAACTATTTATATTCTTTGAAATTTGACAAAATAGAACTGAAAGGCACTAAAGTCTTTAGTCTTAACATTATGTTGTTAATAAGGATTTTTTTAGGTTAAGTAACAGCTTTCATGGGATGCTTGCTTTGTGCCAGGTACTATCCTAAACACTTAACATGAACTTAATCATTAAGTACTCATAACATTTTATGAGGATTATTATTTCTGTTTTACAAGTGAGGAAAATAGCATAGAGATATTAGCAAGTGACCCATAGGTTACTTAATAAAAAATAAGTCAGGTTCCTCTAGATCTAAATCCGTAGGCCCCAGACATGCAGTAAGGTCAGCAGTTGGGCCACTTGATTCCTTTCATACTTTGTTACATAACCATTTCAGAAAGATACGAATGCTAACATTCCATGTGTCCACACAAGTACTATATATTGACTAAAGTGAAATGTTGTAATGTAATTAAGGAAATTCCTAAATTCATACAAAGTTAGAATGGCAGTACAGAACATCACCTGCATTATGTTGCTGCCAAGAACTACTCCACAAGTTTTAATCTGGTTATACAACCTAAGCTACATTTAAAAATACCATTTTAGATATTTTCATTTTAAATGGGCCCACTCATTATTGAAGTTTTAACAAAATCTCTAACATCACCTGAACTTAAAGCCCATGTCTGTTAGTGTTAGGATATGCGCTGTGTCATTCTTCATCTGCAAAGAAAACATTTATAAATGGAAGCTACTGTCAGTTGTGTGTTTCTTGTCAAGAATTTTGCTTATATTATACATTACTGGAGGGAGTTCCTCTTCTTCAACATAACTCATAGTACTTTTTTCTTTCCAAATGTTGAAGACAAGGGACTTGCTTAATCAAAATACTAAGATTTTTCCATAATGAAGTTGAATGTTGAGTTTTATTTGCTCCTCAGGGCTTTTACAGATTTGGAGTGTAACGTTGAGGAATTACTAGAAACATGTAATTGTGCCTCCTCATTAAGTGATGGAGAATTAAAAGGTTTTAAGACCATCCTTTGGTGGTTGTTTGGCAATGGGAAGAGGATGGAATGAATATGAGAAGTTAAGTGCAGACTATTTTGAATACTTTCAAGAATTCAGATAAATTAGAGAAATATAAAGTAAGCCTCTTTTGTTATATTTGTATGTGTGTGTGTGTATAAAGAGGGGTTGTTGCTTATCACTGAAAAAGAGGGAAATGGAACAACTCATCAATTTTCAAAAATATGACAGGGATCTTGGTGGTTTCTACATGTAAACTTTTAACCCCATCTTTACTTCCTCTACTTCAGACCTAACATATGTGCATTAGATTTACTGTGTGGTCTGGAAGTATTGAAAAAAACAGTCTTTGTTTTTTGTGTTTGCTAGGCAGAAGAAGAAGGTTATTTTGAAGCATTCAAAAATGAACTTGAAGCTTTCAAGTCAAGAGTCAGACTTTATTCTCAGTCACCAAGTTTTCAACCTATGACAGTTCAGAATCATGTTCCCCATTCTGGTGTTGGATCTATAGGTTTATTAGAATCCTTACCACAGGTAATCTGAAAAAGTAAATTTTTAAAATTTTATAAGTGTATTCACATAAATTTTGTTTTTCTGGACTATTCTTATAAGTAATATATGTGTGGCCATTTTAAATATTCTTGTCTCAGAAGATAACTTTTGAGTTTCATTTCATGCCATGTTTTGGCATTAAATCTCTTCCATCTCTTAGGTATTATACTAGAAAGACACCAAGTTCCACTCCTTTAGGCATAGAAGAGATGAGCTATACCTAAGCACCCTAAAGGCCATGTATTACCTATTGTTTATCTCAACCATAAACTTTTCAAGATGACTCCCGAGGAGCATCTCATTCTGGGTAAAACTATATTGTTAGGAATTTTTTAGGTTGAATAAACTTGAGTGAATACATCTAAGTGGCAACCAAGGTGATTTGTTCCGTGAATTTACTTATTATTGTCTTATTAGATGTTGGTGGTGCCTACCAGATACAGCATTTTTAGTACACATTAACATAGCTTATGTTAAACTGCTCTTGCTGGTAATATTAGCCAACTCTTTGAGCCTCTTCAAAATCAGCTCTTAGATCAATATAAAACTGTGTCACTAGTATGAAAGAGTTAGTGTCAAAAGGAGAGGAAGTTAGACCCAGTGGCCTGCCTGTTGCTACTTAGGATTATATTTTTAAGTCATTAGAAAGCTGCTACACATTTCTTTTTTTTTTTTTTTGCTACATTGAAATTTTTTTCTTTAGAGTGTGTTCTTCATTTATCTATTTATTTATTTATTATAATTTCTTTTGGTATCATTAATCTACGATTATATGTGCAATAATATGGTGATTAAACTACCCCCTTCATCAGGTCCCCCCCACCAACCCCATTACAGTCACTGTCCATCAGTGTAGTGAGATGCTATAGAATCACTACTTGTCTTCTCTGAGTTGTACAGCCCTCCCCGTGCCCCCGCTACCTTACGTATGCTAATCGTAATGCCCCTTTTACCCTCTTATCCCTCCCTTCCCACCCATCTTCCCAGTCCCTTTCCCTTTGATAACTATTAGTCCATTCTTGGGTTCTGTGAGTCTGCTGCTGTTTTATTCCTTCAGTTTTTTCCTTTGTTCTTATACTCCACATATGAGTGAAATCATTTGATACTTGTCTTTTTCGGCTTGGCTTATTTCACTGAGCATAATACCTTCTAGCTCCATCCATGTTGTTGCAAATGGTAGGATTTGTTTTCTTCTTATGGCTGAATAATATTCCATTGTGTATATGTACCACATCTTAATCCATTCATCTACTGATGGACAGTTGCTTCCATTTCTTGGCTATTGTAAATAGTGCTGCAATAAACATAGGAGTGCATCTGTCTTTTTGAAACCGGGCTGCTGCGTTCTTAGGGTAAATTCCTAGGAGTGAGATTCCTGGGGTCAAATGGTATTTCTATTTTGAGTTTTTTGAGGAACCTCCATACTGCTTTCCACAATGGCTGAACTAATTTGCAGTCCCACCAGCAGTGTAGGAGGGTTCCCTTTTCTCCACATCCTCGCCAACATTTGTTGTTATTTGTGTTTTGGATGTTGGCCATCCTCACTGGTGTGAGGTGATATCTCATTGTGGTTTTAATCTGCATTTCTCTGATGATTAGCGATGTGGAGCATCTTTTCATGTGCCTGTTGGCCATCTGAATTTCTTCTTTAGAGAAGTGTCTATTCATGTCCTGTGCCCATTTCTTAATTGGATTATTTGCTTTTTGTTTGTTAAGGTATGTGAGTGCTTTGTATATTTTGGATGTCAACCCCTTATCAGATACATCGTTTATGAATATATTTTCCCATACTCTAGGATGTCTTTTTGTTCTACTGATGGTGTCCTTTCCTGTACAGAAGCTTTTCAACTTGATATAGTCCCACTTGTTCATTTTTGCTTTTGTTTCCCTTGCCCGGGAAGATATGTTCATGAAGAAGTTGCTCATATTTATCTCCAAGAGATTTTTGCCTATGTTTTTTCCTAAGAGTTTTATGGTTTCATGACTTACATTCAGGTCTTTGATCCACCTTGAGTTTACCTTTGTGTATGGGGCTAGACAGTAGTCCAGTTTCATTGTCTTACATGTAGCTGTCCAGTTTTTCCAACACCAGCTGCTGAAGAGACTGTCATCTCCCCATTGTATATCCAAGGCTCCTTTATCAAATATTAATTGACTGTAGGTATTTGAGTTAATGTTTGGATTTTCTGTTTTGTTCCACTGGTCTGTGGGTCTGTTTTTGTGCCAGTACCAAATTGTCTTGATTACTGTGGCTTTGTAGTAGAGCTTGAAGTCAGGGAGCGTAATTCCCCCTGTTTGATTCCTTCTTCTCAGGATTGCTTTGGCTATTCGGGGTCTTTTCTGGTTCCGTATGAATTTTAGAATTATTTGTTCCAGTTCATTGAAGAAAGCTGTTGGTAGTTTGATAGGGATTGCATTGAATCTGTAGATTGCTTTAGGTAGTATAGCTATTTTGACAATATTTATTCTTCCTAGCCAAGAGCATGGGATGCATTTCCATTTGTTAGTGTCCTCTTTAATTTCTCCTAGGAGTGAGTGTCTTGCAGTTTTCAGAGTACAGGTCTTTCACTTCCTTCGTTAGGTTTATTCTTACGTATTTTATTCTTTTTGATGCAATTGTGAAAGGAATTGTTTTTCTGATTTCTCTTTCTGTTAGTTCATCGTTACTGTATAGGAAAGCAACAGATTTCTGTGTGTTAATTTTGTATCCTGCAACTTTGCTGAGTTCAGATATTACTTATAAATTGGAGTGGAGTCTTTAGGGTTTTTTATGTACAGTATCATGTCATCTGCAAATAGTGACAATTTGACTTCTTCTTTACCAGTCTGAATGCCTTGTATGTCTTTGTTTTGTGTGATTGCCGTGGCTAGAACCTCCAGTACTATGTTGAATAACAGTGGAGAGAGTGGGCATCCCTGTCTTGTTCCCGATCTTAGATGAAAAGCTTTCAGCTTCTCGCTGTTAAGTATGATGTTAGGTGTGGGTTTGTCATATATAGCCTTTATGATGTTGAGGTACTTGCCGTCTATACCCATTTTGTTGAGAGTTTTAATCATGATTGGATGCTGAATTTTGTCAAATGCTTTTTCAGCATCTATGGAGATGATCATGTGGTTTTTGTTCTTCTTTTTGTTGATGTGGTGGATGATGTTGACGGATTTTCGAATGTACCATCCTTGCATCCTGGGATGAATCCCACTTGATCATGGTGTATGATCCTCTTGATGTATTTTTGAATTCGGTTTGCTATTTTGTTGAGTATTTTTGCATCTACGTTCATCAGGGATATTCGTCTGTAATTTTCTTTTTTGGTGATGTCTTTGCCCGGTTTTGGTATTAGAGTGATGCTGGCTTCATAGAAAGAGTTTGGAAGTATTCCCTCCTCTTCTATTTTTTGGAAAACTTTAGGTAGAATGGGTGTTATTTCTTCTCTATATGTCTGGTAGAATTCAGAGGTGAATCCATCAGGTCTGGGGGTTTTGTTCTTGGGTAGTTTTTTGATTACCAATTCAATTTCGTTGCTGGTGATTGGTCTGTTTAGTTTTTCTGTTTCTTGCTTGGTCAGTCCTGGAAGGTTGTATTTTTCTAAGAAGTTGTCCATTTCTTTTTATGTTTTGCAGCTTGTTAGCATATAGATGCTCATAATATTCTCTTATAATTCTTTGTATTTCTGTGGGGTCCGTCATTATTTTTCCTTTCTCATTTGTGATTCTGTTTATGTGTGTAGATTCTCTTTTTCTCTTAATGAGTCTGGCTAGGGGTTTATCTATTTTGTTTATTTTTTCAATGAACCAGCTCTTGGTTTCATTGATTTTTTTCTATTGTTTTATTCTTCTCAATTTAATTTATTTCTGCTCTGATCTTTATTATGTCCCTCCTTCTGGTGACTTTGGGCCTCATTTGTTCTTCTTTTTCCAATTTCAATAATTGTGTCTTTAGACTGTTCATTTGGGAATGTTCTTCCTTCTTTAAATAGGCCTGGACTGCAATATACTTTCCTCTTAGAACTGCCTTTGCTGCGTCCCACAGAAGTTATGGCTTTGTGTTGTTGTTGTCATTAATCTCCATATATTCTTTGATTTCTGTTTTGATTTGGTCATTAACCCATTGATTCATTAGGAGAATGTTGTTAAGTCTCCATGTATTTGTGAGCCTTTTTGATTTCTTTCTAAAATTTATTTCTAGTTTTATACCTTTGTGATATGAGAAGTTGGTTGGTTGGATTTCAATATTTGAATTTACTGAGGTTCTTTTTGTGGCCTAGTATGTGGTCTATTCTGGAAAATGTTCCATGTGCACTTGGGAAGAATGTGTATCCTGCTGCTTTTGGGTGTAGAGTTCTGTAGATGTCTGTTAGGTCCATCTGTTCTAGTGTGTTGTTCAGTGCCTCTGTGTCTTTACTTATTCTCTGTCTGGTTGATCTGTCCTTTGGAGTGATGGTGTGTTGAAGTCTCCTAAAATGAATGCATTGCTGTCTATTTCCTCCTTCAATTCTGTTAGTATTTGTTTCACATATGCTGACGCGCCTGTGTTGGGTGCATATATATTTATAATGGTTATATCTTCTTGTTGGACTGACCCCTTTATCATTATGTAATGTCCTTCTTTATCTCTTGCTACTTTCTTCGTTTTGAAGTCTAATTTGTCTGATACAAGTACTGCAACACCTGCTTTTTTCTCTTTGTTGTTTGCATGAAATATCTTTTTCCATCCCTTCACTTTTAGTCTGTGTATATCTTTGGGTTTGAGGTGAGTCTCTTGTAAGCAGCATATAGATGGGTCTTGCTTTTTTATCCACTCTGTTACTCTGTGTCTTTTGGTTGGTGCATTCAGTCCATTTACATTTAGGGTGATTATTGATAGATAGGTACTTTTTGCCATTGCTGGCTTTAGATTCGTGGTTACCAAAGGTTCAAGGGTTGCTTCTTTACTATCTAAGAATCTAACTTTACTTTCTTGTTAAGTTATTGTGAACGCTGTCTGATGTTTCTTTAACTCTCCCTTCCTATTCTTCCTCCTCCTTTCTTTATATATTAGGTGTTTTTTTCTTTGCCTTTAGTTAGTTTTTGGATGGTCTGCTTTCTTTGCTATGATTTTATTTTCTCTGGTGACATCTTTTTAGCCTTAGGGGTGTTTCCCTCTAGAGCAGTCCGTTTAAGATATCCTGTAGTGGTGGTTTATGAGAGGCAAACTCTCTCAACTTTCCTTTGTCTTGAAATTGTTTAATCCCTCCGTCATATTTAAATGATAATCGTGCTGGATACAATATTCTTGGTTCGAGGCCCTTCTGTTTCATTATGTTAAATATATCATGCCATTCTCTTCTGGCCTGTAAGGTTTCTGTTGAGAAGTCTGATGACAGTCTGATGGGTTTTCCTTTGTAGGTGATCTTTTTTCTCTCTCTAGCTGCCTTTAATACTCTGTCTTTATCTTTGATCTTTGCCATCTTAATTATTATGTGTCTTGGTGTTGTCTTCCTTGGGTCCCTATGTTGGGTGATCTGTGGGCTTCCATGGACTGCGAGACTATTTCCTTCCCAGCGTGGGAAAGTTTTCAGCATTTCTTCAAAGACACTTTCTATCCCTTTTTCTCTCTCTTCTTCCTCTGGTACTCCTATAAGGCGAATATTGTTCCGTTTGGATTGGTCACACAATTCTCTTAATATTCTTTCATTCCTAGAGATCCTTTTATCTCGATGTCTGCCTCAGCTTCTCTGTATTCCTCTTCTCTGTTTTCTATTCCATTAACAGTCTCTTGCACCTCATCCAGTCTGCTGTTAAGCCCGTCGATGGCTTGTCTCATTTCTGCATAGTCTTTCCTCACTTCCCTCACTTCCTCCCTCAGCTCTTGCACATCTCTCTGTAGATTCATCAGCATGTCTATGACTTTTATTCTGAATTCTTTTTCAGGAAGACTGTGCGTGTCCATCCCTTCAGGTTCCCTCTCTGGGGTTGTCTGGGTCTGAAGCTTTGTATCATATTCCTCTGTCTTTTCATGGCTATAGAATTGGTTGCTGGTAGATGCCACGTATGTCAGCTGGGCCCCGCCTCACGGGGTGCCAAGTCCTCTCAGGTGTTGCTGCACGCTGTGTGCTTTCCTGTGTATTCTGGTCTCTCTTTTATGAATGGTTGTATATGCTGTGTTTTCGTGGATAAATATAATGTTGGGAGGAGATTTTTGCCGCTCCGCTTACGTCGCCATCTTCCCGGATGTCCCTCTGCTGCCCATTTTGATTTCAGTAGCATTTTAATTGAGCCCAGTCATCACTCATTTCCAGGCCCCAGGATTTTAAGACCAAGTTTAGCCAGTTTAGTCCATTGCCTACACAGTGAAAAGGGAAGTGTCATGTAGAAGAAAATGTGAAGAGAGCCCTGTATTTATTTTTAAATCTAATAAAGTGGTAGGAATTGAGATTTTTTTGCATGTTGACCTTATGTCTGTAATTACACTATTGCAATTAGGTGTATTGTGAGCCAAAGGGCAATTTCAGGAAAGCAATTGATCATATTCAACTCAGCCACAAATATTCTCAAAGATGGAAATAATCAAGGTCTGATTTTTAAATAATTAGTTAATGCTACCCCTTAAATATACATTTAAGCAAAATCCTTCGTTAATTTGTTCTACAGATTATCTGTTAAACTATTTGAATATAGTGATGATTTTCTCTTCCATCTCTTGAGAAATAGCCCACAGGCAAGCAGTCTTCCCAAGGGAATTTTATGACAGCAAGTCACTGTCGAGTCCAATATATAAACCTCCTAAAGTTGCCACATAATGATTGCAAAGGAAAAGACTTTTGAAGGATTTCACTGATTCTAAATTTATAAGAGGGAGAAAGTGTACATTAAAATATAAGTTATAAGAGAGACCCCATATTACCAAAGAGTTGTTCTGGTTAGAAGTAAGTTCTTATATACGTATCAGATAGCAACTGAATTCTGCTGCTAGGCATCCCTTTCGGTCATTTTTGGTGAGGTCCTGGGATTATACAGTTTTAACACTTTTGAATTGCTGATACTACTGGGGTTATTTAGACTTAATTCAACAGACCACAGTTTCTCACAGTGGGAGAAGTTGAGCATCCTGGTCTAGTCCTCCTGAGGGCTGGATAAGATGGCAACTAGATGCTCAGAAGGACTGTCAGCTGGTTGAGAGAAATGGGGTGAGATGAGAGGCAACCTGAGGAACTAAATTGTCAACTGAGAGGAGATGGGAAGAAAAGCTTACCATAATAATGTTTTTATTATATCATTTTATAGATTGTAAAACACTTAACACATCTTTCATTTAATCTTTTTAAAAACCTGTGATTCATTATTATTCACTTTATGGATGAATAAACTGAAACTCATGGAGGTTAGGTAATTTGCCTGAAGTCAATACAATAAGTGATGGAACTGATATTCAAATCCTGGATTTCTGTCCCACTTCACTGCTCATTTACCTACACTGCCGATTGTTGTTGACGTCATATACTAGAAACAGGACAAGACACTCTGGTGTGCTCTTGGGAAGAACTGGTTGCTAGGACAAAATAATGTGTAGAGCATGTTACTAGATGACAATACAGGTTATTCACTGGAATATCAGTGTTCATTATGTAGGGATATGGATAAGTCTATCCATGATGTCTTAACAATTCTTAAAGAAATTAGTAGATGAATTCTGGAGAATCTCCATAGCCAAGTATAGTACTAAAATTCTCTCATGGAAAAATCAAGCCCACTCTTAATAGAGGATTTTGAAACTCTGTTCTGATGGCTTTGAATTGGGCCTGGATTTTCAGAAAAGGTCTTAGCATTCTGTTTCTTAGAAGATTGGGATAATGTAAGGAGAATATTAATAATTTTTTATAAAATAAGTTTGGGTAACACCGTAGCTTTTAATTTCTTTTTATTTTATTTTATTTTTTTATTTTGCTATCATTAATGCACAATTACATGAACAACATTACGGTTACTAGACTCTTCCTATTATCAAGTCCCCACCACATACCCCATTACAGTCACTGTTCATCAGCATAGTGAGATGCTATAGAATCACTACTTGTCTTCTCTGTGTTATACTGCCTTCCCGTGTCTCCCCCACTACATTTACGTGCTAATCGTGATACCCCTTTTCCCCCTTATCCTTCCCTTCCCACTCATCCTCCCCAGTCCCTTTCCCTTTGGTAACTGTAAGTCCATTCTTGGGTTCTGTGAGTCTGCTGCTGTTTTATTCCTTCAGTTTTTGCTTTCTTCATATACTCCACAAATGAGGGAAATCATTTGATACTTGTCTTTCTCTGCCTGGCTTATTTCACTGAGCATAATACCCTCTAGTTCCATCCATGTTGTTGCAAATGGTAGGATTTGTTTTCTTCTTATGGCTGAATAATATTCCATTGTGTATATATACCATATCTTCTTTATCCATTCATCTACTGATGGACACTTAGGTTGTTTCCATTTCTTGGCTCTTGTAAATAGTGCTGCAATAAACATAGGGGTGCATATGTCTTTTTCAAACTGGTCTGCTACATTCTTAGGGTAAATTTCTAGGAGTGGAATTCCTGGGTCAAATGGTATTTCTATTTTGAGTTTTTGAGGAACCTCCATACTGCTTTCCACAATGGTTGAACTAGTTTACAGTCCCACCAGCAATGTAGGAGGGTTCCCCTTTCTCCACATCCTCTTCAACATTTGTTGTTTGTCTTTTGGATGTTGGCCATCCTAACTGCTGTAAGATGATATCCCATTGTGGTTTTAATTTGCATTTCTCTGATGATTAGCAATGTGGAACATCTTTTCATGTGCCTGTTGGCCATCTGAATTTCTTCTTTGGAGAAGTGTCTGTTCAGCTTCTCTGCCCATATTTTAATTGGCTTATTTGCTTTTTGTTTGTTGAGGTGCGTGAGCTCTTTATATAATTTAGATGTCAACCCCTTATCAGATATGTCATTTATGAATATATTCTCCCATACTGTAGGATGTGTTTTTGTTCTGCTGATGGTGTCCTTTGCTGTACAGAAGCTGTTTAGTTGGATATAGTCCCATTCGTTCATTTTTGCTTTTGTTTCCCTTGCCCGAGGAGATATGTTCATGAATGTGCTCAGTTAACGTCCAACAGATTTTTGCCTATATTTTTTTCTAAGAGTTTTATGGTTTCATGACTTACATTCAGGTCTTTGACCCATTTTCAATTTGCTTTTGTGTATGGGGTAAGACAATAATCCAGTTTCATTCTCTTACATGTAGCTGTCCAGTTGCCAACACCAGCTGTTGAAGAGGCTATCATTTCCCCATTGTATATCCATGGCTCTTTTATCGTATATTAATTGGCCATATATGCTTGGGATTATAGCTGAGCTCTCTAGTCTGTTACACTGGTCTACGGGTCTGTTCTTGTGCCAGTACCAAATTGTCTTGATTACTGTGGCTTTGTAGTAGAGCTTGAAGTCAGGGAGCATAATTCCCCCTGCTTTATTCTTCCTTCTCAGGATTGCTTTAGCTCTTTGGGGTCTTTTGTGGTTCCATATGAATGTTTGAACTAATTGCTCTAGTTCATTGAAGAATGCTGTGGGTATTTTGATAGGGATTGCACTGAACCTGTAGGTTGCTTTAGGCAGAATGGCCATTTTGACAATATTCATTCTTCCTATCCATGAGCATGGGATGTGTTTCCATTTTGGTATCTTTAATTTCTCTCATGAGTGTCTTGTAGTTTAAAGAGTATAGGTCATTCACTTCCTTGGTTAGGTTTATTCTTAGTTATTTTATTCTTTTTGATGCAATTGTGAATGGAATTGTTTTCCTGACTTCTCTTTCTGTTAGTTCATCATTAGTGTATAGGAATACAACAGACTTCTGTGTATTAATTTTGTATCAGCTTTGCTGAATTCAGATATTAGATCTAGTCGTTTTGGAGTGGATTCTTTAGGGTTTTTATGTACAATATCATGTAATCTGCAAACGGACATTTTGACTTCTTCCTTACCAGTCTGGATGCCTTTTATTTCTTTGTGTTGTCTGATTGCCGGAGTTAGGACCTCCAGAACTATGTTGAATAAAAGTAGGGAGAGTGGGCATCCTTGTCTTGTTCCTGATCTTATAGGAAAAGCTTTCAGCTTTTTGCTGTTATGTATAATGTTGGCTGTGTGTTTGTCATATATGGCCTTTATGATGTTGAAGTACTTGCCCTCTATACCCGTTTTGTTGAGAGTTTTTATCATGTATGAATGTTGAATTTTGTTGAATGCTTTTTCAGCATCTATGGAGATAATCATGTGGGTTTTGTCCTTTTTGTTGATGTCGTGGATGATGTTTATGGATTTTCAAATGTTGTATGTACCATCCTTGCATCCCTGGGATGAATCCCACTTGATCTTTTGGATGTATTTTTGAATTCGGTTTGCTAATATTTTGTTGAGTATTTTTGCATCTGTGTTCATCAGGGATATCAGTGTGTAGTTTTGATTTTGTGGTGTCTTTGCCTGGTTTTGGTATTAGAGTGATGTTTGCCTCATAGAATGAGTTTGGGAGTATTCCCTTTTCTACTTTTTGGAAAACGTTAAGGAGGATGAGTATTAGGTCTTCACTAAATGTTTGATAAAATTCAGCAGGTAAACCATCTGGTCCAGGAGTTTGGTTCGTAGGCAGGTTTTTTAATTACAAATTCAATTTCCTTGCTGGTAATTGGTCTATTCAGATTTTCTGTTTCTTCCTGGGTCAGCTTTGGAAGGTTGTATTTTTCTAGAAAGTTGTCCATTTCTTCCAGGTTATCCAATTTGTTATCATATAATTTTTCATAGTATTCTCTCATAATTCCTTGTATTTCTGTGGTGTCCATAGTGATTTTTCCTTTCTCATTTCTGATTCTTTTTATGTGTGTACATTCTCTTTTTTTCTTGATAAACCTGGCTAGGGGTTTATCCGTTTTAATTTCTCACAGAACCAACTCTTGCTTTCATTGATTCTTTCTGTTGTTTTATTCTTCTCGGTTTTATTTATTTCTGCTCTAATCTTTATTATGTCCCTCCTTCTACTGACTTTGGGCCTCATTTGTTCTTCCTTTTCTAGTTTCATTAATTGTGAATTTAGACTGTTCATTTGGGATTGATCTTCTTTCCTGAAGTAGACCTGTATTGCAATATACTTCCCTATTAACACACTTTCGCTGCGTCCCACATTTTGCTGTGTTGAAATATTGTTGTCATTTGTCTCCATATATTGCTTGATCTCTGTTTTTATTTGGTCATTGATTCATTGATTATTTAGGAGCATGTAATCAAGCCTCCATGTGTTTATGGGCTTTTTTGTTTTCTTTGTGTAATTTATTTCTAGTTTCATACCTTTGTGATCTGAGAAGCTGGCTGGTACAGTTTCAATCTTTTTTAACTTATTGAGGTTCTTTTTGTGGCCTAGTTTATAATCTATTCTTGAAAATGTTCCATGTGCACTTGAGAAGAACATGTATCCCTTTGCTTTTGGATGAAGTGTTCTGTAGATGTCCATTAGGTCCATCTGTCCTAATACGTTGTTCAGTTCCTCTGTCTCTTTACTTATTTTCTGTCTGGTTGAGCTGTCCTTTGGAGTGAGTGGTGTGTTGAAGTCTCCTAAAATGAATGCATTGCATTCTATTTCCTCCTTTAATTCTGTTAGTATTTGTTTCACATATGTAGGTGATCCTGTGTTGGGAGCATAGATATTTATAATAGTTATATCCTCTTGTTGGACTGACCCCTTTATCATTATGTAATGTCCTTCTTTGTCTCTTGTTACTTTCTTTGTTTTGAAGTCTATTTTTTCTGATACAAGTACTGCAACTCCTGCTTTTTTCTCCCAATTAGTTGCATGAAATATCTTTTTCCATCCTTTCACTTTCAATCTGTGTATGTCTTTGGGTTTGAAGTGATTCTCTTGTAGGCAGCATATAGATGGGTATTGTTTTTTTATCCATTCAGTGACTCTTACGTCTTTTTATTGGTGCAGTTAGACTGTTTACATTTAGGGTGATTATCAATAGGTATGTACTTATTGCCATTGCAGGCTTTAGATTCGTGGTTACCAAAGGTTCAAGGGTAATTCCTTATCTAACGGTCTAATTTAACTTACTTTGTATGCTATTAGAAACACAACCTAAAGGTTCTTCTTTTTTTTCCCTCCTTTTTGTTCCTCCTCCATTCTTTATATGTTAGGTATCATATTCTGTACTCTTTGTCTATCTCTTGATTGACTTTGGGGGTAGTTGATTTGATTTTGCATCTGCTTAGTAATTAATTGTGCTACTTTGCTGTGGTTTTATTTCCCCTAGTGAAATCTATTTAGCCTTAGGAATACTTGCATCTATAGCAGTCCCTCCAAAATGCACTGTAGAGGTGTCTTGTGGGGGGTAAATTCTCTCAGCTTTTGCTTATCTGAAAATTGTTTAATCCCTCCTTCAAATTTAAATGATAACCTTGCTGGGTAGAGCATTCTTGGTTCAAGGCCTTTCTGCTTCATTGCATTAAATATATCATGCCACTCCCTTCTGGCCTCTAAGGTTTCTGTTGAGAAATCTAATGATAGCCTGATGGGTTTTCCTTTATATGTGATCTTTTTTCTCTTTCTAGCTGCTTTTAAAAGTCTGTCTTTATCCTTGATCTTTGCCATTTTAATTATTATATGTTTTGATGTTTTCTTGGGTCCCTTGTGAGAGATCTGTGTACCTCCATGGCTTGAAAGACTATCTCCTTCCCCAGATTGGGGAAGTTTTCAGCAATTACCTCCTCAAAGACACTTTCTATCCCTTTTTCTCTCTCTTCTTCTTCTGGTACCCCTATTACGTGAATATTGTTCCATTTTGATTGGTCACACAGTTCTCTCAATATTCTTTAATTCTTAGAGATCCTTTTTTCTCTCTGTGCCTCAGCTTCTTTGTATTCCTCTTCTCTAATTTCTATCCCATTTACTATCTCTTCTACTACATCTAATCTGCTTTTTAATCCCTGTATTGTATGTTTCATTTCAGATGTGGAATTTCTTAATGATTGAATCTCCATCTTAAATTTGTCCCTAAGTTCTTGAATATTTTTCTGTACCTCCATAAACATATTTATGATTTTTATTTTAAACTTTTTTCAGGAAGATTGGTGAGTTCAGTTTCAGTTGGTCCTTTTTCTGGGTTTGTGATATTTTGGTCTGAACCAGGTTCCTTTGATGTTTCATAATTCTATGTGGTGCCCTCTAATGCCCAGAAGCCCTGCTCAACCCCTAGAGTGAGGTTGGGCGTCGTAGGGGAGTGGCACTGGTGCCTTGGGCCAGGAAAGAGCTGTTTCTTGATTCCCAGCTGCAGTGCCTTTCTCCAATATCAGGCCGAGCACACAGGTGTAAGCCTCTGTGCTTGGCGTCTCTAGCTGCTCTCAGCAGGGCCTCTGGCCAGCCGGACAACAGCGCAGTGACTGCCAGTTTGCAAGCATGTCCTGGCAGGCCAGGAGGAAGGCGTAGCAGGCTGTGTGTCACAGTGGGGGGCCTTGGAGCTGAGTAGGCAGCCAGGGGGATGTAGTGCCTGAAACTTCTCAAAGTTCCCAACCCACTGGGCAGAGTGCACCCAGAGAACCTTGTCCACCTATCCTTTCTCCCATATAGCATGCTCTGTGCAGACCCTGCCCATTCAGCAGCCCTCTTGCCGCTAGGAAGCCTCTCAGACCGCCTGCCTTTCCTTTGTCCCAGAGCAGCCGGATGTGGATCTCCGCCTTCCACAAACAGCCAATATCTCAGTCTTTCGTGCACTCCGGCTGTCCCACCTCCCCAACCCCAGCAACCTCCAGAGCACCACACAGTGTAGGTCTGTGGTCCAAATCGGACCTCCAGAGCTGGGTGTTCAGGAGTTTTAGGATTCCACCCCCTCCCTGCTCTGTTTCTCTTCCTCCCGCCCGTGAGCTGGGGAAGGGCTCAGGTTCCGCCAGATCAAGGCTTTCATACGTTACCCTCTTTCATGAGGTCTGCTCTGTTGGGGAGGTCTGTATGCAGTCTGGGGCAGCCTTCTTTCCTGTTGCTGTTTTAGGGTTAGTTGTATTAACTATGTTTTCACACTATATGTGGTTTTGGGAGGAATTCTCTGTCTGACCGGTCACACCGCCATCTTGAATCCTCTTCTTTTTTTAATTGACAATAGTCTTGTGAAATAAGCCAAATACTATTATCCTTAATTTTGAGAGAATTAAACTGAGCCCTCTTGGTTAGAGATAATAAGTAATAGTTCCCTTAGGTTTTCCTGTAGACTAGCTTTTAATTTTATTAGATCATGATAAATTCTTTTCTCTTTGAGGATTACATTACAGTAAGTGGTAGAGGCAGGATTAGAATTGAAGTCCAACATTATTTTATCATCCCAGACTTCAGTCAGTTATTTGTGGCCCATCCTCCATAAAGGCTGGATTAGGAATAATCCAACACTTAGCTAGCTTTTTGACTTTTACAATGAAGGAATCACAAAGTAGTATACTTTATTAGGAGGATCTTTTGAAAACCTTGCCTCCCCTGTGGAATGGGGAGGTTTAAGACATTTATCCCCTATTTGGGCTGTTTCCTTATTGGTGTTTATTAAATAAACAAATGAAACTAGGTGATATAGTATTAAAACTCTTAAGTAGCTAATAGATACTCAGAACAATTGAATAGACAAAATTGAATTCATGGGCAAGAATTTCCTAAAGTCCTGGGTCTTAAGGGCTGTCTCTCTATTCATGGTGCTTTAACAAATACCGGTGTTATTTTGCATTTATTTAATTAGTTTTTCCGTTCCTAGTTTTAGAAATGGACAAATATGTATGAGTTTAAAATATAAAACAAAACCTAAACTGAACTGTTTTTATTGTCAGTTTTTTTACTGTGTGTCTAAATACTCTCAAAAATTTAATCATTTCTCAGTTGAGTTTGTTTTAACCTGTGAGAAACCAAAACAGACTCTGAAGATAGCTATAATTTTTACTCAACAAATGCATTTTTTCCTTATTCAAGTGTTTTGCTTTTTTTTAGTACTTACTGTTGTAGTTAGGTAGTAATTTTCAAAATACGTTGCTTAAAGCTGTATTTATTTTTTACATTATCAATCACTATGTACATAGAATCAAATGGAAGATGTAGCCTTGTATGATTAAATAATTTAAATTACAGTTTTGTTAAAAGGAAAAAAAGTGTGTATTACATTTCTGTTTTTTTTACATATCAGTCGATTTTTGTCACACTGCTTTGAATTAAGTGGTAATAGTCTTTTTTTTTTTCCTACTTCTTGAGTTTCAACCCAACTCATGACTTAACAACCCATCTCATTTCCTACCTACTGCAGACATAGAGAATGTGAAAATGAATATGTAGTTGCATATGTTGGCATGATACTGATTATATATCGTTTCTTCCCTGTACTTTTTTTTTTCCAGAATCCAGATTATCTTCAGTATTCTATCAGTACAGCTCTTTGCAGTTTAAACTCAGTGGTACATAAAGAAGATGATGAACCCAAAATGATGGACACTGTATAATGTGGTTAAGACTGCTGAGGCCAAGCCCTATTTTGTTACAAGAAAGGAAGAACTTGGCTATTTTCTTGACACTTTTATGGGTGCTGCACTTTATTTTTGTTCGGTTTTTGATGGGAGGGAAAAAAAAAAGAGTACTGAAACGTTTTGTAAAATTTTTTTTATGTGCTGCTAGGGTTTTTGTTTTGTTCTGTTTTTTCTCTGAAGAGAGGAGTGGTACCATATGTTGCAGGAAGTCAAACTGGACTTTTTTTTGTGGCTACTAAATTTGCCTTTAATCTTACTGTTCTCAATTTTGGAATCAAAGTATAAAAATCTGCACAAATGCAATGTTTACAAGAACTGGTTGATTCTAGGAGGCATCTGCTACAGTCTCTTTTTGTATGGATATATACATGTCCTGCTCTACAAAAATGATTAAACATAAAACTGTACTTGTATCCTACTGCTAATTTAGCTGTCAAATCTGGTGTTTCATCATATTAAAAGCAATAAATCAGTAGTTGATAATCTACTTAATAAGCTGGCTGGTACAAATTAAAGTCTTCCCCTTTAAAAAAATACTACATTTTATATTTTCGGCACCATCAGTTAAATCCTTGACTATAATATCAGTGTCATATAGACACCAAGTTTACCCCATAAATATTTTCAAAACTATTCCTTGGAAGTTAATATTCCCTGTTGACTTTAATGTTAAGGGTTATATTGATAGAAAAAGTGATATAGCTAGTACAGATTTTTTTTACTAAAGAGTACTTCAAGCTCACTCTTAGTTTCTTTACTTGACATAGTCTGGGGTGTCTCAGGGAGCAAGTTTTAAAAGAGTACTAATGGCCTGTAAGAACAAACAGGAATAATCTGATTTTTTAAATGTATGCTTTATTTTTGTTTCATTCTGATGTAGCACAAGGACTTTTTAAAGGCAAGAGAAATCTTGTAAAGCTAACTGCCTCAAGCTGCCAACTACTTATTTCTAAGAATTTGGTCATCCTTGTTGGTAATGATGGCTTTTACTACATTTGTCATTCCTCTCTTTAGCTCAGTTACCACAGAATGCTTCTGAGCTTTATTACTTCCTACATAACTCATTTCAAATATGCCAGTGTATTTGATGATTTATTTTATTTGGAATTAGATGACAGTGCTAATTATGACAGTGCTTATTATTTGAGGAGTAATCTTCTGGCTTAAGGATCATGAGCTTTGATTTGTATTGGGTGTATGTAGTCTCTGGCTCAAGCCCTCTGATATGAGTAGCAAACCTTTGGAGGATAGCTGACTGGGATTGGGAATACATGGTTCAAGTTGAAAAACCAAATAATAAGGTGATCAGACCTGTGACCTTGTTTTAACCAAGCTGGTAAGGCACATAGTACCCACGGGAATGGGTTCGAATTACTGAATCATACTTCTGTAACATCATGGTCTTCCTGGTTTCCAGAATAAAACTTTGTGTTTTTGATATAAATATAATGTTTGACTAATTTATATGGTAGTATTCATCAGCCTATAATTTTTCTTTTTTAACCAATGACCAGTTACAGAGGTTTTTCCTTTTCTGTTTGGGAGCAAGCTCTTGTTTTTCCCTTCCTATCAAATAGAGAATAGACACAGGAGTAAAATCCATGGTTTGACAGAAATATTACTTGAACCATTACTTTCCATTCCTCAATTTCATTTTTCCCCGGGGTTTACCTGTAAGTACCCAAATTGTGTTGAATTTCATTTTGCCTTCTTTAAGTTAGACATTAATGACCAAAGACTGGGAGGAAAGAAATTATCAACAAACTAAAGGAACTATTCCTGGAGGGTTTTTGTTTCCTAAAACAGGAATTATTGAAGAACTATTTAAAATTTGGTTACATGTTTTTTTACTTTCAAAGGGAAGTGTTCTGTTTTGAATGGGAAAGTGTGAATTTATTAGTTTTGAGACATACTGACTGATACTGTAATTTGCTCTTAAAGACAATAACTTTTAGATATTTAGCAGTATTTTAGTACTAAGAACAGTAAATTGACATCTTTTTTACTTTTATTTTGCTTTAGTAACTAAAACTAACTCCTAGTGAAAAAAAAATGTTCTGGTCTTAAGAAATAATAAGAGTATACTAAACAAGGGATACTTACTATTTCAGATTGAACAGTTTTCTCTGAACAAATTATACAAGCCATGAAAAGTCCAAACAGATGAATGAAAAATTCTTGACATCAAAGTATCCATCAAAGATGATTTCATTTGATAAAATTAATATTATAATAAAATTTCTTAAAAATCAAAGAGCCATCACTCCATTTGTTGCTTAACTCACTACCATTTTTTTCAATAGTAGCAGAGATAATATTGATTTTAAATTATGCTCTCAGAGACATAGTTAGGTAACATTATCATTCAGTTATATCATTAGTGGGTTCTTTCAAATTTTGCCTAGTGAGCTCACAATCTATAACATCTCTAGGAGAATTTGATCTACCATTCCTATTATCCTTTTAAAAGTGAATTAGAAGTGAATGCTGCCCAAAGAACATGAATCTAGTTTAGCTAAATAGTTTTTCTTACAGGGTGAAAAGATTGGTGGTGGGTTTAGGCAAAGTGATATTTAAGTTAACTAACTTGGGTGTTTTCAGAGAAAAGATGTCAATTTACTGTTCTCAAAATCAGTCATGTATTTCAGTTCTTAAATTGATGGGGGAAGAAACTTGTCTCATTTAAGGTCAGGCTTTTCAATTTTGCCACTATATTAAACGTTTTAACAAGTTCCTAAAATCCTATGCATCCATTTCCCATCTGTATGGACATGTCTTATTTCACAGGTATTCTCAGAAGTTGACTCATAAGTATTCGCTTGCTTACTATGTAAGCTAATGGAGGTGGGGAATACAAAGATGAATAAAAGTTGATTATGAGTTACCTGCCATCTAATAATGAAACCATTCTCACAGGTCTTGAGAATTAGCTTTGAAGTTTGATCTTTTCTAAGTATGAAATGATAAAATTCCCACATCTTTCATTTGGTTTCTTAAAACAGCATGATTCTTCATGCTATATTTACTCTCCAAATGCTTTATCCATAAAGTATGACACACATCAGATTGATTTACACTTTGGTAAAATCCTTCCAAAGTTCAATTTGGCATGACAATTTAACTTTAGAGTTATATATATGGAAAATGACATGCTGATTAGCTTTAAAAAAGGGCAGGTAGAGTGGAGTATGAATTGTACAAAGCATACTGTAGGCTTTTAATGTGTTTTAAATTTTTTAAGCTTCCAAAATCAAAACCTTGAATTGCAAAAATAAGCTATTTCTGTAATTTAGTAGTGTCTGGAATATTTTGTCAATGAGAAGACATAAATGTGTTTTAAAACACAAATACGTTCTTGCTTTTGGTTGCAAGTACAGCAATTTCATATAATTAAAGGTTGGTAATTACCATGATTTGTTGTTAACATAGGTAAGTTTTGTCACATGAGTGTCCAAAATATTTTTCTGGAATGCCATTGTAAGTATCTGTGGGAAATGTTGCCTTGGGCTGGAATTTAGAAATTTGAGCCAGTATTCAAGTGGAATTGAAAAATAAAATTTCTGGATGGTACTAATGGCCAATTTGCACTTCCCATAGCACATTCTGCTTATGAAAGGTATACCAAAATAACCGAGGCACTCGTTAGCCTTTAAGGCATAGCAGCTTCTAGCCATGGCATTCACCTCTGACATATTTCCATGTGGCACATCACAAGGTCACTGCAGCAGCATAGTTTTTTAGTAGAATGTGCTCCTCAGCAATGATCATCAAAACTGTCTATGATACCAATTCATTCAGCCTAAAATAAGTTCTTGTTTAATAAAGAAAAATAAATGTGGTGCGGACTTGATAATGGGGGGAATCTAGTAACCACAGTGTTGCTCATGTGACTGTATTAATGATACCATAAAAAAAAGTGATAGTGCAGGTGTTTCTCACAGAAAAGGATGCAAGTGCAAAACTTTGGGTTAAGTATTTTGGGGGCGGGAAGGGAATGCTCACAGGGAAGAAGAGTCTTAATTTTCATAGTCTTGTTCTACTACTATTTTTGATTTCCAGATCTCCTAAGGGTGTTCAGAAAGTCAGTGTGGCTGCAGTACTTTTCCAGGAGATACAACAAATGAAGCCAGCCTACGTACTGCTTGAAGACGACTGTTAGAAAGCAGTCACCCATTCAGAAGCCAGTGAGACATCAGGGCAGCAGAACAGAAGGTGGGATGGATTAGACCCTATGAAATACCAAAGACAAAATAATAGCCACAGTCTTAAAATGGAATTTTATTTTAATACTTTAATACTAATGTATGCCTGATAACATAGTGATAATTCAAAAGTTTAGTAGTTCACATTTTTCGAAAGCACATAATATTAACATACAAATAAGGTGTTAAGATTTTTGAAAGAATGAAATATTTACTACAGTCCTTTTTAAAAACCTTGGTCCTTTTTGAAAAATCAACACTGAATTTTTAAAAATCAAAAAGAAAGTAAGTTTTCCCCCACAAAATGCATAAAAGCCACTTGCTGGATTTGTATGTAAGGGCCTGGAATAAAATTGGTCAAGTTTTCAAAGGTAGTAACAGCTTGTACAAGGATTTGTTTTATTTGATTTAGCACCAAGTAAGGGTAAATTATACCATTGAAGATATGGTCAGGCTCCTCCTCTCTCTCTCATATTGCCCCGCTTTCCCTACCAGCATGTAAGCACGCACCCTCACTGCCCCCTGCTT
>JAQQAC010014596.1:3876960-3898289 GCA_029783875.1 Phataginus tricuspis | reverse complement strand
AGCACGCACCCTCACTGCCCCCTGCTTTCCCTACCAGCATGTAAGCATGCACCTCATTGCCACACTACGGAATGGAATCAGTTTCATTTTAAAATGACTGCTCAAATTATACACATCTGCAGAGTTCCTTCCCTGCCCGGGTGATAGAATTTGAGCTCTAAGAGGTGTCAACTTCTTTGATTAGGAATAAAGAACTCCAGCAAACTCAATAATTTGCCTGGTCTTTTTTTAACTGGTCATGTAAATCCTTTTAATTGCTACGCCTATTTGCTAATTATGATTGTTACATATGTAAAGGGATTTTCCCCAGGCTTACCTGATCTATTTCCTACTAATGACAGAGTATGCTCGCTTTACCTAGTACTGTGGGTTTTCTTTTATTCACTTTGATTTTTTGTACTTTGTTCCTCATCAAGGCTGAACATACATTTTGATCAAAAAGAGAAACTGGCAAGTAGATCCTAAAGCACACATTTCTTAATGTGAATAACATCTGAAAACATAAGATTTTAATTACATTTTCCTTTAGAAATTAAACTTAGGTGTTTGCAAGAACTTAGACAATGTCAATTTCTAAGATAAATCATATTCCTCAGTACACATGTATTTTCAAAAGAAGAGTCAGAGGAAAGTTTCCTATAGGCTAATTAATACATTTTTATAGCAAAAAAGATTCTGAGTAAACTGAAGGTATGTAACAATAAATACAACATATGTAAAGGCAGCAGTGAATTTGCATCCTGGAATGAAACTGTAAATCCAGTTGCTTTTTTTCTGGAATTTTATAGAATAGTATCTCACAAAACCATGGACCACAGTGCTAAAGATATCTTTTTTGGCAAAGAAACCTTTACCATCAGGTGCTCTTCTGAACAAGTTAGATTACTACAAATTGCTCTTTTCATTATGCTCTAAAAGATTTTTCAAAAGTTTAGACATCTCGATGTTTTTGAGTTGCACGCACATAGAAGATAACTGGATAGAACATACTAGACAATTTCAAAAGATGAATTGTAGTATCAGATTCATTTGGCACATTTTCAATTTCCAGAATAAAATCAGTAGAAAGGAAACCATATAGTTTTCAAAGAATTCATACATGCCAATCTTAGGATGAGGAGCATCTGCTCATCTTAGTAGTTATATGCCCTTTTCCTCATGGAGTAGCTGATGATTGCTGGTTTGCTTGTGGAACTTTGGTTTGTAGGAAAGCATATACGTAGGGCCAGATCTTGTTGGTTTCTGTTCCGGAGAATGTTTCCAACACCCCTTTTTTCCTATAGATGATAAACACAGGTCTGAGTCTTCCTAATGAGCTTTCTCAAAGTGATTCTTAAAAGATGCTAATATGGATTCAGGGGACTCAGTAAATATAGGTATGTGTGATAAAGAAGGCCTGGCTGGGCATTGGCACACCTAGACTTTGGTTTCAGTTGTGCCCTCTGTCTTACAAAAATAGTCAACTAAAAAATAATAGCATCTGTCATTTATTGAACACTAAGTACTTGACATACAATAGTTCATTTAATCATTTTTAAAGCTCAAATTTCCTTATTTTACTGATAAAACTGTTAGAGATGTAAAAGAATAGCCCCAATCATCGAACTGGTACTAGGTTTCCAAACATAGGGCCTGCCAGACACCAGAACACGGCTTGGCTTTCTTTGTCTATTTACCCACTTGCAAAACAGCTTTCTATTGCTTGATTAGGTTTCTTTCTGCTCACTTAGGTATAGTTTTTCTTCTATGCTATCCCTTTGAATTTTAGAGGAAAGGGCAATACAAAATTTTGTTTTTCTTGTGTTTCCTGTTGTTGTTCTCCATTTTTCCCCAAGCGGATTTGTCTGGCTTGTCACCAGACAAGCAGCCAAAGTCTGTTTACTTGTTTCCGGAGGGAAAAATGGTGAGGATCAGACTCCTAGGGTCACTTTTCAAAGCAAACAGATACCCTCCATGGACTCTGGCATTCCTCCTTGATTCCCCTCCTCCAACCCACTCACAAACACTGTCCTGAAGGCTGTATACTTGCCCTGAGGAACTCTGGTTTATCACTTTCTAAAAACAGGATCAGTCAGACGACCTCTGCAACCTTTCCATTAGGTTTTCAGAGGTTCCACTGGGGACAAAGGCATTTACTTCTTTCTTGTTACCTCATAAGATTTGCCAGAGTTAAGACTAATTTAAATAATTCTTGGTAAGAAACATCTGCTAAGGAGAAATATTAAGCAAATACAGTTTTCTTTCCATATTAGAAGTCCTCATCCTAAATTCACAGGCATTTTGTAAAGTTTTCAAGAGAACAAACTTCTTAACTACTATAAACCTCTTCAAGAGCCACTTTAAAATCAAGCCAGTGCCCCAGGTGGGTTAATTACTCACAGCACAAGTACAGGCACCTATTTAATTCTGAAGCTGTACCTTGGATGAACATTTGTCATTTTAATTTTTATGCAATATAATGGAACTAGCTTCAACTATTGGTCCTCCAAAGAATGAGAGAATCGAGTTGTCTGTAAACTCAGACCTAATTACACCATAAATGCCCCACAGCTAAATGAGTTTTTAAAACACCAATGCAACTGTAAGTATTTTTAAATAATGCTGGCTATCACTAAGGTTGCTGCAAATACGTTACTTTCAGTTTTTGTGTAAGTCCAGCCCTGGTTCTGTGTGTGAGAATTTAAAAAGAAAAGCTTCAATTAATGGGAAGAGGTAGCAAAAGCCAGAAGCCTAGAAAGAGCAGGGCACCTCCTAAGACTCGTGAGACAAGAAAATGCGAAAAGGAAAAGACATTCTCTTCCATAAGTGGTGTTGGGAAGACTAGACAGTTACATGCAAAATAATGAACTGGATCACTGTCTTATACCATACACAAAAAACTCAAAATGGTTTAAAGACCTAAATATAAGACCTGAAACCACAAAACTCCTAGGAGGAAAATAGGTAGTAAACAAAACTCTTTAACATTGGCATTAGTGATCTTTTTTCTGGATATGTCTCCCCAGGCAAAGGAAACAAAAGCAATAATAAACAAGTGGGACTACATCAAACCAAAAAGCATCTGCACAGCAAAGGAAATCAACAAAACAAAAAGGCAGCCTACTCTGCAGGAGAATATATTTGCAATTAATGTATCAGATAAGGGGTTAATATCCAAAATATATAAAGAACTTGCATAACTTAATACCAGAAAGCAAATAATCCAATTTTTAAAAAGTGGGCAGAGGACCTGAGTGAACATTTTTCCAAAGAAGACACACAGATGGCCAACAGGCACATGAAAAGATGTTCAACATCACTAATCGTCAGTGAAATGCAAATTAAAACTACAATGAGCTCTCACTTCCCACCAGTCAGAATGGCTAATATAAAAAAATATAAGAAATAACAAATGTTAGGATATGGGGAAAAGGGAACCTTAGGACACTGTTGGTGGAAATGTAAATTGGCACAGCCACTGTGGAAAGCAATATGGAGGTTTCTCAAAAAAACTAAAAATAGAAGTCCCATACAACTGAGCAATTCCACTTCTGGGAATTTACCTGAAAACAAAATCACAAATTCGAAAAGATAAATGCACCCCTCTGTTCACTGCAGCATTATTTAAAATAGCCAAGATATAGAACTTAAATGTCCATTCATAGATGAATGGGCAAAGATGTGGTAATGGAATATTACTCAGCCATAAAAAGGAATGAAAACTTGCCACTTGTAACAACATGGATAATCTAGAGGGTATTATGCTAAGTTAAGTAAAGTAAGTTAGATAGAGAAAGACAAATACCATATGACTTAATTTATATGTGGAATCTAAAAAACAAAACAAATGAGCACACAAAATGGAAATGGACTTTTAAACACAGACAGCAGGCTGGTGGTTGCCCAGCTGAGGGGTGAGGGGAATAGGTGAAGGGGATAAAGAGGTACAATCTGCAAATTATGAAATAAATTTGTCATGGAGATGGAAGTACAGCATAGGGAATATAGTCAATACTGTAATTTCTTTGTATGTTGGCATGGTAACTAATTTACCATTGTAATCATGTAGTCATGTATATAATTGTTGAATCACTATGTTGGGCATCTGAAAGTATTTTAGAACAGCTACATTTCTATTAAAAAAAGAAAAAAAGAAAAAATAGGGATTGGATCATACACTTCATCTTTGCAGCCTCCCCAACATCCATTCCTATATTTTGACAGATGTAATCCCCACTTCCACTGCAGTCGATGATTCCCTCTGTTATTAATAGCCTTGCAGTGTTGCTTTCATCAGCCCAGCAACAAGTGGAGATGTCGCCACTTCCCAGCTTCAAGGATGGACGTGATCAGAGCTAATCAGTGCCAACTCCAGAACTTCTGCTGGCAAAGAGACTCTTCTGCTGGGGCAGCTGAACTGGTAGAAGCAAGCCAGAGAGTTGAGGGGCTCACACAGAGACACCCCACCTGAGATCGAAGCCAACACAGGTATGTAGAGGCTGATGACACTGAACACCTCCACCCAGGATCTACCTTTGGACTTTTTAGTTACATGATCAATAAATTTTCCTTTTGCTTAAGCTACTGTGAATTAGTTTCCTGACTGACAGAAGCACACATCACATTTTATGATAACTACTGTCTACCCAGCTCTCCACCTCACCCACATATAGAAGGCGAGTTTCCTGGGGCCTGGAAAGGACTGGTTCTAATTATCAGTGTGGACCAAGGGCCTGGCATTGTGTCCAAAGAGTAAATAGTAACAGCTACCACTGATTGATTTAACAGTGCCAGCTGCTGTAAGTCTTTATACAGATTCTCAATTTCCTTAACAATCCTATAATACTGGCACTCTTTAATAGTGCTCTGAATTTGCAAATGAAGAATTTGTGGTGCAGAAGTTAAATACCTTGCTCAGGGCCACACAGCTGGTACACAGCAGAGCCAGCCTCATTAAATAAATCACAAAATCATAGTAACAGCTACTGTAGAAAGTGAATAGACAACTCCCTTGTAATTTTACCTTCCAGAAATAACTGTTAAAACAGTTTGGAGACTTTTGCTTCAAGTTTCACTGCATACTCCCCCCTATTACAACAAGAAGAAAAATTCCCATCCTTGAAGCTGGGAAGTGGTGACATCTCCACTTGAATCTCATAGACTAAGTTTGGTAAAGAGGCTGTTTCCCCAAAGGGGTTTGTTCTTCACTCAGAAGTAACAAGAAGGGAAAACACATTTTTGCTGGGCTGATAATTAGTTGTATAGTGCTTACTATGCATCAGACACAATTCTAGGAGTTACATATATTAACTCAGTGTTTTCACCCTCTCTTCTCACTCACATTTTACAGATGAAAAGACAGAGTTAAGGCTAAGTTAAATGTGAGCTGGGATTTGAACTAAGGCAGTCTGGCTCCAGAGACTGCTCTAACTACAACACTGCTGCACCTCGACACTGAATCATTACAGTGAATGAAGGAAAGGAAAGGGGACACAATGAAGCCACTGCAAGAAGACAGAAAGACTGAGTGAGGAAACTGCATTTTCTTAGCTTGAGTCAAATATTAATTCAGTATAGTTCTCATATTTGTTTTGGGATATGAATTCCCTGAACAACAAACAAAACTGCATTAGAATATAAGCTTTTAAAGACTATTAGCTAAATAAATGATAAGGATAATGGTCATTTGAGTCTCCTCTGCTATAGTGTCCTCTGTTGGCACAGGTAGTGGGCATTATTAGTTTTGCCTCCCCAGCACGCAGTCCATCTCTCCCATCCTGTGACTAGTTCAGGAATGGGCAGTAACCTAGGTCTAAAACAGTTAGTACAAGGCATTCCCTGACCACAGTGGCTGTTCAAGATGGTTCAACTGCTTCATGCTTGAGGCTTTGTACACTGGAGGAAAGGCGACCCTTCAGAGCTTTGTGAAAGGACACCTGAACATTCCTGGCAACTATCTGCAACTATGCAGGAAGCTACGGATGAAACCAATACAAAGCTGAGAGAAGGGCAACTCTGATCAAACCTGGGGGTGACTGAAGCCCAACCTACTTTCTGGACTTCTCTGTTACCCATGCTAGTAAATTTCCTGTATTTTTTAAACCAACTAAAAATGGATCTTCTGACATTTTAGCATTTCAGCTGAAGAGCACAGATGAGCAAAAACTTAGTGCTCCATCATACAACAGAAGTTCTGGAAAGTGACAGACTCACTGGTAATACTCCAGGACTGGCTCTGTTTGGACTTCGTAAGCCTTCAGTCTCTTGACGACCGTCTCTGGTTTGTCATCCTCACGCTGAATGAGAGGCTCTCCAGTCAGATCGTCAATGCCCTAAACAGGAGTTAGAAGAGCCTGGTATCAAGCACCTAATTTTGAAGGATATTTTTATAAGCAATTAAATGATTTTTAAGCAGACACCTCTACGCAAGTGCCAGGCACAAAACTCTGCTTTTGTATAAAGAGAACCAAATCCAAATGCAGATCTTTGCAACACAGGGCCATGAGAGCCGACAGTCATGTCTAGTGTCGGGCACTTCATCATTAGTGTAAAAGGTTTTCTAAGCAGCCTCTAAATAATTTCATATATACGCACACTAAAAAATGATTTAGAATCATCACGGTATTGCTCATGTAATTGTAGGTTAATGATACTAAAATAAAATAAATTATTAAAAAAAAAATGATTTAGCGACGGACTGGAATCTAAACTGCAAGCCCTTAATAAGCCACGGGGTACTAACTCCATTACCCCGATCCCTAACACACTCTTTGGCACTGCGTAAGGAATTAGTAAATGCTTTTTAATGAATGACAAAGCCCTGTTGCTCTGGGGATGCTTTTACTGAGTGGACTAGACCAGTCAACTACATCAAGTAACCTGAGAATATACCCTCAGGTGCTTTGATCAGGCGTAGGATATCCACGGTCATAAAACTTTGGTCCGTGAGGGGAAGAGGAATCAGCGACAGTCTGCTGGGCAGAAGGCCGGGTTAGCTCTACCACACACACTCACCACGGTTTTGGGAGGGTTGAACTCTATGTTGTAGACTCGACCACTGGCTGGATGAATCCAGCGAGCAGTGAGGCGTTGCTTAATGACCTCAAAGGGCACATTCAGGTTAATCACTGTGTCTACCCGATAAGCTCTATCCAGGGCTTCGGCCTGCGGAAGTGTCCTTGGAAAACCTTTACAAAATAAAAAGAGCAAAGGAAGGAAAGGAGGGAGGGAGCGAGGGAGGGAAGAGGAAGAGAATTAATTAATGTTGAGCAGTCTGAACAAAAGCCGTAACACCAGGCAGGCTGATCACAGCTAGAGGGTAACTGCGATGATTAATTTTATGTGTCAACTGGACTGGGCCACAGGATGCCGGGGTGCTGAAATACTTGGCCAAACATTATTCTGGGTGTGTCTGTGGGGGGTGTTTTGGGTAAGATTAAATCAGTAGACTGAGTAAAAGAGATTGTTCTCCCCAGTGTGAGGGGGCCTCTTCTAGTCCACTGAAGATGTGGCTAGAACAATAGGGCGGACCCCCTCCCCCAAGAGAGAAGGGGGGAATCCCTTCTGCCTGGTGGCCTTGGCACAGGACATAGGCTTTTCCTTTTCAGATTCAAACTGAAACTGGGCTTTAAGCCTCCTGGCCTCCAGCCGGGACCCACACCACCTCCCTGCATTCTTGGGGCTCCAGCTCCCGAACCACCCCAAGATCCTGGGGCTTGTCAGCCTCCATAACCACGAGAGCCTACTCCCTGTAACAAACAGTTCTCTTTCTCTTTTAGAAATGAAAAATCCCCCTATCCTCAAGGGCTCCGCCACACCCCTGGCTGGGGAAGCTCACAGCTGACTGTAAGTACCCGCCAGCGTCCCCTTTCCTTTTGTGGCGGTGCTCCCTTGTCATCCGACAGTCTCAGAGGAGCAGGAAGGAGCTAAAGTCACGACTGAGAGGAGCTGAGGGATCGTGCAGTCCACTTCCCTCTGTCTGCTCAGATAAAGAAGCAGGCCCAGAGAAGGTGACTGACGCAAGGCCTCAGGGTGGTGAGTGGCCGCGCTCGGGCCCGCGGCCCACCCTCTGTGACGCCCGTCTGGGGCCCATGAGGCGCTCACCCTCCTGACCACAGTAATTGTTCCCGGCAGCTGCGGGGCTCCCAGCACCCCACTCACCATCCAAGAGCCAGCTGTACGGGGCGAGACTCTTCAGCTCGTGAAGGGCCAGCCGGGTCATGACATCATCTGGCATGAGCTTCCCTTGGCCAATGAAAGTCTTGGCTAATACACCGATTTCTACAGCAGAGGAGAGGAAAAAAAAAAAATCTGCAAGTGCATTTGTTTAATCCCATTCCAGGCTCCTAGGAAACTGGTTGCCTAAACAGGACCTCTGGATTGCACATTCATATGAAAACTTTAGTGATAAAAACAGAGGCTACAAAGTAATCTTTGCCTATTTCAAATTCTCTATTATGTAAAAACATATAAACGTAAATGTATAGACAGAAAAGTTGCGGTTCTCCAAGGCTGAGTCCCTAAAGCTGGTAAACGGGCATTGATCCATTGCCTTCTCTCTCGCTCTTCACACCAGGCCCTCTTCTAAGCTCTGAACTAATGATAGCAAGTAGATTGAAATGATGAGACTAACTAAAAAAGTAATTAATTCCAAAGAATGGCATTAAGAAAAGATGATCTGCTCTTGCTACTTCTGTTCAACACTATCAGATTCTAGCCAGGGCAATTAGTCCAGAAAAAGAAAGAAAGGCACCCAGAAAGGAGGAAGTAAAACACTTCTGTTTGCAGATGGCATGATCTTCTATTAAAAAACCCCCAAAAATCCACTACATCTATTAGAATTAATAAATGAGTTCAGCACAGCTGCAGGGCACAAGATCAATATACAAAAATGTAGCAATGAACAATCTAAAACTGAAATTAAGAAAACAATTCTATTCACAATTTCATCAAAAAGAATAAAAATCTTAGCAATACATTTTTCATACAATTTTTTTATTAAGGTATTATTGATATACACTCTTATTAAAAACAATGTGGTTACTACATTCATCCATATTATCGAGTCCCCACCACACCCCATTGCAGTCACTGTCCATCAGTGTAGTAAGATGCCACAGATTCACTGTTTGCCTTCTCTGTGCTACACTGTTTTCCCCGTGATCCCCACACCATGTGTGCCAATCATAATACCCCTCAATCCCCTTCTCCTTCCCTCCCCACCCGCCCTCCCCCATTCCTCCTCTTTGGTGACCACTAGTCCCTTCTTGGAGTCTGTGACTCTGCTGCTGTTTTGGTCCTTCAGTTATGCTTCGTTTTTATATTCCACAAATGAGGGAAGTCACTTGTCTTTCTCCGCCTGGCTTATTTCACTGAGCATAATACCTTCCGGCTCCATCCATGTTGTTGCAAATGGTAGGATTTGTTTCTTTCATATGGCTGGATAGTACTCCATTGTGTATATGTACCACTTCTTCTTTATCAATTATCTACTAATGGACACTTAGGTTGCTTCCATATCTTGGCTATTGTAAATAGTGCTGCAATAAACATAGGGGTGCATATGTCTTTTTGAATCTGAGAACTTGTATTCTTTGGGTAAATTTCTACGAGTGGAATTCCCAGCTCAAATGGTATTCCTATTTTTAGTTTTTTGAGGGACCTCCATATTGCTTTCCACAATGGTTGAACTAGTTTACATTACCACCAGCAGTACAGGAGGGTTCCCCTTTCTCTGCATCCTCGCCAGCATTTGTTGTAATTAGTCTTTTGGATGCTGGCCATCCTAACTGGTGTGAGGTGATATCTCATTGTGATTTTAATTTGCATTTCCCTGATAATTAGCAATGTGGAGCATCTTTTCATGTGCCTGTTGGCCATCTGAATTTCTTCTTTGAAGAAGTGTCTTTTCATATCCTCCACCCATTTTTTAATTAGTTTATTTGCTTTTTGGGTGTTGACGCATGTGAGTTCTTTATATATTTTGCATGTTAACCCCTTGTCGCATATGTTGTCTACAAATATATTCTCCCATACTGTAGGATGCCTTTTTGCTCTGCTGATGGTGTCCTTTGCTGTACCAAAGACTTTTAGCTTGATGTAGTCCCATTTGTTCATTTTTGCTTTTGTTTCCCTTGCCCGGAAAGATATGTTCATGAAGAAGTTGCTCATGTTTATGTCCAAGACATTTTTGCCTATTATTTTTTCTAAGAGTTTTATGGTTTCATGACTTACATTCAGGTCTTTGATCCATTTTGAGTTTACTTTTATGTATGGGGTTAGACAATAATCCAGTTTCATTCTCTTACATGTAGCTGTCCAGTTTTTCCAACACCAGCTGTTGAAGAGGCTGTCATTTCCCCATTGTATATCCATGGCTTCTTTGTCGTATATTAATTGACCATATATACTTGGGTTTATATCTGGGCTCTCTATTCTGTTCCACTGGTCTATGGTTCTGTTCTTGTGCCAGTACGAAATTGTCTTGATTACTGTGGCCTTGTAGTAGAGCTTGAAGTCAGGGAGCATAATTCCCCCTGCTTTATTCTTCCTTCTGAGGATTGCTTTGGCTATTCGGGGTCTTTTGTGGTTCCTCATGAATTTTTGAACTATTTGCTCTAGTTCATTGAAGGATGCTGTTGGTATTTTGATAGGGATTGCATTGAATCTGTAGATTGCATTAGGCAGGATGGCCATTTTGACAATATTAATCCTTCCTATCCATGAGCACGGGATGTGTTTCCATTTATTGGTATCTTCTTTAATTTCTCTCATGAGTGTCTTGTAGTTTTCAGAGAATAAGTCTTTCACTTCCTTGGTTAGGTTTATTCCTAGGTATTTTATTCTTTTTGATGCAATTGTGAATGGAATTGTTTCCTGATTTCTCTTGCTGCTAGTTCATCGTTAGTGTATAGGAATGCAATCGATTTCTGTGTATTAACTTTGTATCCTACAACTTTGCTGAATTCAGATATTAGATCTAGTAGGTTTTGAGTGGATTCTTTAGGGTTTTTTATGTACAATATCATGTCATCTGCAAACAGGGACAGTTTGACTTCTTCCTTGCCAATCTGGATGCCTTTATTTTTTTGTGTTGTGGGATTGCAGTGGTTAGGACCTCCAGAAATATGTTGAATAAAAGTGGGGAGAGTGGGCATCCTTTGTCTTGTTCCTGATCTTAAAGGAAAAGCTTTCAGCTTCTCGCTGTTTAGTGCTGGCTTTGGGTTTGTCATATATGGCCTTTATTGTGTTAAGGTACTTGCCCTCTATACCCATTTTGTTGAAAGTTTTTACCATGAATGGATGTTGAATTGTGTCGAATGCTTTTTCAGCATCTATAGATGATCATGTGGTTTTTGTCCTTCTTTTTGTTGATGTAGTGGATGATGGTGATGGATTTTTGAATGTTGTGCCATCCTTGCATTCCTGGGATGAATCCCACTTGATCATGATATATGATCTTTTTGATATATTTTTGAATTCAGTTTGCTAATAATTTGTTGAGTATTTTTGCATCTATGTTCATCAGGGATATTAGTCTGTAATTTTCTTTTTGTTGTGATATCTACCTGAATTTGGTATTAGAGTGATGTTGGCCTCGTAGAATGAGTTTGGGAGTATTCCCTCCTCTTCTACTTTTTGGAAAACTTTAATGAGGATGGGTATTAGGTCTTCACTAAATGTTTGATAAAATTCAGCAGTGAAACCATCTGTTCCAGAAGTTTTGTTGGTAGGTAGGTTTTTGATTACCAATTCAATTTCCTTGCTGGTAATTGGTCTATTCAGATTTTCTGTTTCTTTCTGGGTCAGCCTTTGAAGGTTATATTTTTCTAGAAAGTTGTCCATTTCTTCTAGTTTATCTAGTTTGTTACCATATAATTTTTCATAGTATTCTCTCATAATTCTTTGTATTTCTGTGGTGTCCGTAGTGATTTTTCCTTTCTCATTTCTGATTCTGTTTATGTGTGTAGACTCTCTTTTTTTCTTGATAAACCTGGCTAGGGGTTTATCCGTTTTAATTTCTCACGGAACCAGCTCTTGCTTTCACTGATTCTTTCTATTGTTTTATTCTTCTTGGTTTTATTTATTTCTGCTCTAATCTTTATTATGTCCCTCCGTCTACTGACTTTGGGCCTCATTTGTTCTTCCTTTTCTAGTTTCATTAATTGTGAGTTTAGACTGTTCATTTGGGATTGTTCTTCTTTCCTGAGGTAGGCCTGTATTGCAATATATTTCCCTCCTAGCATGGCCTTCGCTGCATCCCAAAGATTTTGTGGTGTTGAATCATTGTTGTCATTTGTCTCCATATATTGCTTGATCTCTGTTTTTATTTGATCTCTGATCCATTGATTATTTAGGAGCATGTTGTGAAGCCTCTATGTGTTTGTGGGCTTTTTCATTTTCTTTGTATAATTTATTTCTAGTTTCATACCTTTGTGATCTGAGAAGTTAGTTGGTACAATTTCAATCTTTTTGAATTTACTGAGATTCTTTTTGTGGCCTAGTATATGATCTCTTCTTGAAAATGTTCCATGTGCACTTGAGAAGAATGTGTACCCTGTTGCTTTTGGATAGAGTGTTCTGTAGATGTCCATTAGGTCCATCTGTTCTAATACGTTGTTCAGTGCTTCTGTCTCTTTACTTATTTTCTGTCTGATTGATCTGTTCTTTGGAGTGAGTGGTGTGTTGAAGTCTCCCAAAATGAATGCATTGCATTCTATTTCCCCCTTTAATCCTGTTAGCATTTGTTTCACATATATAGGTGATCCTGTGTTGGGTGCATAGATATTTATAATAGTTATATCCTCTTGTTGGACTGACCCTTTTATCATTATGTAATGTCCTTCTTTATCTCTTGTGACTTTCTTTGTTTTGAAGTCTATTTTGTCTGATACAAGTACTGCAACTCCTGGTTTTTCTCCATATTGGTTGCATGAAATATCTTTTTCCGTTCCTTCAGTTTCAGTCTGTGTATGTCTTTGGGTTTGAAGTGAGTCTCTTGTAGGCATCATATAGATGGGTCATGTTTTTTATCCATTCAGTGACTCTACGTCTTTTTATTGGTGCATTCAGACCATTTACATTTAGGGTGATCATTGATAGGTATGTAGGCTTTAGATTCGTGGTTACCAAAGGTTCAAGGGTAATTTCCTTACTATATAACAGTCAAATTTAACTCACTTCTTATGCTATTACATACAGAACCTAAAGGTTCTTTTTTTCTGTTTTTTTCCTCCTTTTTCTTTTTCTTCCTCCTCAATTCTTTGTATGTTACGAATCATATTCTGTACTCTCTGTCTTTCTGTTGGGTGACATCTATTTAGTGTTAGGAATACTTCCATCAATAGAAGTCCCTCCAAAATGCACTGTAGAGGTCGTTTGTGGGAGGTAAATTCTCTCAGCTTTTGCTTATCTGAAAATTGTTTAATCCCTCTTTCAAATTTAAATAACCTTGCCGGGTAGAGTATTCTTGGTTCAAGGCCCTTCTGCTTCATTACATTAAATATATCACGCCACTCCCTTCTGGCCTGTAATATTTCTGTTGAGAAATCTGATGATAGCCTGATGGGTTTTCCTTTGTATGTCATCTTTTTCTCTCTCTAGATGCTTTTAAAAGTCTGTCTTTATCCTTGATCTTTGCCATTTTAATTATTGTATGTCTTGATGTTGTCTTCCTTTGGGTCCCTTCTGTTGGGAGATTTGTGCACCTCCATGGCTTGAGAGACTATCTCCTTCCCCAGATTGGGGAAGTTTTCAGCAATTACCTCCTCAATGACACTTTCTATCCCTTTTTCTCTCTCTTCTTCTTCTGGTACCCCTATTATGTGAATATTGTTCTGTTGATGGGTCACACAGTTCTCTCAATATTCTTTAATTCTTAGAGATTCTTTTTTCTCTCTGTGCCACAGCTTCTTTGTATTCCTCTTCTCTCATTTCTATTCCATTTACCGTCTCTTTTACTACATCTAATCTGCTTTTAAATCCCTCCATCCTATGTTTCATTTCAGATATGGAATTTCTTTATGATTGAATCTCCATCTTAAATTCTTCCTTGAGTTCTTGAATATATTTTTCTGTACCTCCATAGCATGTTTATGATTTTTATTTTGAACTCTCTTTCAGGAAGATTGGTGAGTTCAGTTTCATTTGGCCCTTTTTCTGGGGTTTGTGAGATTTTGGTCTGAACCATGTTCTTTTGACATTTCATATTTCTGTGTGGTGCCCTCTAGTGCCCAGAAGCTCGTTTCTGGAGCTGCTCAGCCCCTAGAGTGAGGTTGGGTGTCATTGGGGAGCAGAGCTGGTGCCTGGGGGGAGGAAACATCTGTTTCCTGATTCCTATCTGCAGTGCCTGTCTCCAGTATCACAGCCTGTGGCCAAGCACACAGGTGTAAGCCTCTGTGCTCAGAGTCTCTAGCTGATGTAGGCTGGGCCCCCCTCTGGCTGGCCTCACACCAGCACAGTGACTGCCAGTTGGTGAGCTGGTGCTGTCAGGCCAGGAGGAAGGCTCAGCAGGCTGTGTGTCACAGTGGGGGGCCTTGGAGCTGAGCAACCAGCCAGGGAGTGCCTGAAGCTTCTCAAAGTTCCCAATCTGCTGGGCAGAGCACACTCAGACAACCTTGTCCAGCTCTCCCTTCTCCCGCACAGCAAGGTCCATGCAAACCCCACCCCTTCAGCAGCCCTCTCGCTGCTGGAAGCCTCTCAGACCGCCTGCCTTTCCTCTGTCACAGAGCGGCCGGGTGTGGATCCTGTCCTCCAGAAACGGCCAGAATGTCAGTCTCTCAGGCACTCTGCCTGTCCCAGCTCCCCATCCTCCAGAGCACCACACAGAGTAGGCTTCTGCTCGCAAAGCAGATCTCCAGGGCTAGATGTTCGGTAATCCCAGGTTTCCACCCTTTTCTCCCTCTGTTTGTCTTCCTCCTGCCAGTGAGCTGGGGTGGGGGAAGGGCTTGGGTCCCACTGGATCGAGGCTTTCATATGTTACCCTGTTTCGTGAGGTCTGCTCTGTTCGTGAGGTCTGTATGCAGTCTGGTTCTGCCTTCTTTCCTATTGCTGTTTTAGGGTTAGTTGTATTAATTAACTATATTTCATACTATCTGTGGTTTGGGGAGGAGTTTTCTGTCTCACCTCTCACACCGCCATCTTGAACCTCCACAGTTCTCTTTCGCATAAGTCAAGTGAAAGAGCTACAGAGAATTACCTAGTTCCTGCCAAAACTGCTTTTAGCAATGTTATATAATAAAGTACATAAAACATTACTTTGAAAACATGTTGAAAGAAAACAAAACAAAGCAAGCAGAATGACAAGGAATGAGTTAAATGATAGCTTTACACCCAATCAAGGGCTTTAAAAAAAACAGCCTTTCTCAAATAATAAAGACTCAGGTGATCATAGTGGTTGACTCTGGCGGACAGGAAGGATATGTGATGGGGGAGGCACATAAAGGAGCCCCAAAACACTGGTTTTCTGTCTTGTGATGGGTGTTCATTTTATTCTTCTCCTAACATTACATATAAATTAGAATACATTCATGCATGGGATATTTCACAGGCATTCTATCAAAAGTAAAAACTCCCATGTCCATTGGTTCTTCCTCAGACCAACACCTAATCTCTCTCCTCTTCACTGACACACCTAGAAAGCGTTCCCACCCCGGGTCTATATCCTCCTCTTCCCACTCTGCTTCAGGATAGTCTCTCAACTCGAGAACTGTATAAGGCCCCCCTGGGTCTGCCCTCATCTCATCTCTCCCCATCTCCCTCCCCACCATTTCCACCCAACCCTCAAACCACACCCCAGGCAATGAGATCCACGTATTCTGGGTCCTCCCGGCCTTGTACAAGCCTCTTCCGCCTCTCTGTTGCCTAATAAGTTAGTCATCTTTCAAGGTATATCTTAAAGGGCCCTTCATGGTGAGGTGTCCTCAACCTTCTGGGCAAGCAAAAGTTCCTCCTCTGGACTTCTGCAGTGTCACAGGCTTGTCTCTATTGGTGCATTTATCACATTGCTGGAACTATCTGTTTTCATGTTTGCTATGGACATATTTGTGTGCTGCCCAGATCCATGTTAAAGCCCTAACTCCCAGTGTGGTTATATTTACAGACAGGGCCTTTAAGGAGGTAATTAAGGTGAAATAAGGTCATAAAGGTGAGACTTTAATCCAGTATGACTAGTATCCTTACAAGAAGAGGAAGAGATACCAGGAATGCACACAGCAGAGAAAAGGCCACATGAGAACAATGAGAAGGAAAGCCAGTGAGAAGGAAAGCCAGAAGGAAAGGCCACACCAGAAACTAACCCTGCTGGCACCATGATCTTGGGCTACTAGCCTCCAGAACTATGAGAAAACAAGTTTTTATTGTTTAAGCTACCTGGTCTGTGGTATTCTGTTATGGCAGCCCGGGCAGACTAATACACATGGCCATCTGCCCACCTGCCCACCATGTTCTGATTGTGAGCACCCCCAGGGGGATATGTCTGTATCTCTAGAACCTAGCACATATTAGGTACTTCATGGATCCATGAATGGATGGATGAATGGACAGATGAGCTGTCCAGATTCTCCTGGATTCTAGCCATGGAATTTTAAAAAGCCTAACTTGTTTTGTTTTAAAAAAAAATCTAGCAAAAGCATACTTTCTTTGAGACAGTACTTATTATCAGGTTCGCCTTTTAAAACACTCTTTAGAGTATTTAAATAAAGTATAGGGCACCTATAAAATAATGGAAGAGGGGAACAACCCAAATGTCCATCAACTCATGAATGCATAAATAAAATGTGGAATATTGTTTGGCAATAAAAAAGAATGAGGTACCAATACATACTACAACATGGCTGAGCCTTAAAAACATTATGCTAAGTGCAAGGAGCCAGACACAAAAGACTACATATTGTATGATTCCATTTGTATGAAATGTTCAGAATAAGCCAATCAATAGAGAGAGAAGGGAGATTAGTGTTACCAAGGGCTCAGATTGGGTGGGTGGGAAAGTGAGTGACTGCTAATGGGTATGAGGTTTCTTCTGGGGGTGATGAAAATGTTCTAAAATTGATTGTGGTGATGGCTGCACAACTCTGTGAGAGTACTGAAGTCCATTGATTGTAAACCCTAAATGGGTAAAATATATGGTATATGAACTATATCTCAATAAAGCTGTTAGAAAAAAAGAAGCAGGACAGTCCTTATGGAAATCAATATTGCTAAAGGTACAAAACAGTATTACATTTGTGTAAAGAAGGAAAATAAACAGAGGGAAGAATAGGTAAACATTTGTTTGTATGTGCATGAACTAGCTCTGGAAGGATCTTTTCACTAAATGTCCTTTTCTATTTTTTGGAATTCCAAACCATGTAAATGTATTGCTTATTATAAACCAATTTTGCCATCACAAAAATAATTTGCTCTACTGTCAATATTATTCAAATTAAACATACCTATGCTGCATGGGTGCACATAATGTAAGTTTGTTAGTTTTAGGGAGGAAGAAATTTCCTCTACCCCTTGAAGTTCTTCTAGCTGGTCTAAGAATCAAATTGACATGAGACAGATTAAACAGAGAAAAAAAAAGGAAGTTTAATTACATACATATGGGGAAGCCACATAGGTTCCAAAGACGGTCAGGGAGAATGAGGTATATATGTCATTCTGAACCAAGAAGGGGTCTGAGACTCCAAAGGAAAAGGCAAGTAATTCACAGGAATATGAAAATAGTAAATGTTTGATAAACAAATGTTTGATGGGCTACATAGAAACAATTGGGGGTGGGCACAGAGAGGAATTTTAACAAACTTAGCCACATCCCTTCCTGTCTACCACACCTAATTTATAATATAGTTATCTAAGGTGACAGCCTCTATCTAAATTCTTTTTATGCAGTTGGGGGGTGAAAGGTCAAAGTTCCTTTCTAAGTCGTTTGGGGTTTGCTGGTTTTCAGCTCAAAATAATATGGATGTCACAGTGGGGTGTCCTGCCCTTGGTCCCTACATTAGACATACAGAATCTTGGAAGTGAGAGGCCTTGAAGATTAGTAGAGTTCAACTCTCCCAAATTACAGATGAGGACAAATGAGATTCAAAAGGGTTAGCAATTTAGTCTAGGGTTGTGTCCTTGAAAAACACTAAACTGTACTGCAGTTTCTCAAACTTGAGGCAATCACATGGCAACCTTCCAGTTTTTGTCACAGCTGACCTATTATTTACTATAATAGTTCATACTGTAATAGCTTTTCTTTAAAGTGACTCAGCCTTTTAAATTAGTAAGCTATATGCTCATAAAATTAAAGGTTTAGTGTTACTGTTTTTCAAATACACTTTGAAGTAAATAAAAAATTTTGTCTACCTAAAATTATCTCATGAAAGGGAGAGAGTATTTCATTGGCACACAAGGAGTCCTAGGTATTTTCCCTTGTCTCCCAGTCATGCTATTTATTATTAAGCAAATTCTTTAACCTCTTCCTGAACTCAATTTCTCATCTCTAAATGAAGGGCTGGACTAAGTAAGGGTCGCACTGAAGTTTCCTGACAGCAGGCCCAGTGACGGTTCATGGTAATCCAGGTTTGCTACTACCAACAGGTCACCTCCTGCTTCCTGGGCCCTTACCATACCTACTGGGATGATTTTAAACTTTAGCTATAAAATATAGCCATAGGTCATAAAACACAACACCCTCATGAAATAGTGGCTGGAGAGTAAAGGGGCTCCATCCTACTGTGGCACTATTTGATGGTACCAGATTTATAGCAATTCCACACCAGGGAATTTATTTGAAGGAAATAAGCAGAGATGCTGCCAAATGTTCATGTATAAGGACAGTCAGAACAGTATTTAATTTAACATAGCAAAGAATGGTTAAAGACATATATGTCTAATGATAGGAAAATGTTTAATAATTATGCGATCTTGAAATTAAATATCATTTTAAGACTGCTTAAATGTATGAACATGCTTATAAGTGAAAAAGGTATCTGGGCAATCATTTAGAATATAACAACTTTGCAAATACATACATATGCAGCAGAGAAAAAAATCACATAAGAAAAGGCAGCAAAGGGTTCATTATAATTGTCTCTGAGTGGTGGAATGATGAGGATTTTAATTTTCTTTTATTATATTCTCATGACATGCCTTTTTTCCTTTATAATAAGTATACTTTTAGTATAAAAAGTATTAAACAGTATTTCTAAATAAAAGATTATACCTCTCTTTTGGCTCTGATTTTTGTAGGAAATGTCCAAACCCACAAAATACAAAATATTTTTCTTTTGTTAGATGAGAAAAATGCTTACTGAGAATATATTCTTAGTTCTGAGATACAGAAGATCTGTAATGACAATCTCATGACACCTCCCGGAACTCCGTTTTCTGTTTTCTTTGTTAAAGAATTGCTCTGAAAGACTCCAGAATGAACAGGTGCCTAAGGCAAACTGAACAGTTTTCTCAGAGATCTCCTCCTCCCTCGGGCCTCTCTTTCCTGTGGAGCCAGAAAGAGGACAGCAGGCATGTCTTGGGATGGTAAGAATGAGCAAAGAGCATTGTTTCTTAATTTTTAAACTGTACTCAGTTGGCCTTAAATTTAATTTTTTTTAATGATTTTTTTTTCACAAATTAATGTATCCTTAGCTCTATGTTGAAGGTGTTCTCTAACCACCAGCTATGCCTCATTGCTCAGATTTTTTCCAGAGAATCCTTTAAGAATTCTTTACTCCTTCCCACTTTGGATAACATCACCTGCACTGGTGCAACACTGGTGACTGTTCACTGTTACCTAACTACTTCAGTACGTTGCATCAAGAACATTTAGCAAGTGAGCCAAACAAGTTAACCTTCTGAAGAAGTTTAACTGTAAAACTCTTCATGATTTTTTAAAAGATCAATGTTAGAAGAGGAAAAAATAAACTGGTGATTTGCCAGACTAAGCGCTGAACCAAAGAACTCCAAGAGACAAACTAAAAGCACTGGGGTGATTCTCTTTTCATTTATATGTCAGTCTTTTGAAACCAACCAACCAACACACCTAGAAATAGCCTCAGTGCCCATCAATAGGGGATTGGTTAAATAAACCATAATTTAGCAAATAGCAAAGAAGAATTTAGCAAACCTATACAAATGTTAAAAGAAACAGATTTCTATGTTCTCATGTGGACAGAAATCCTAGATACAGGATACCTAGGTGATATCCTGGTGAAGAATACATATATAGTATGATTACATATATACATATATATATATCCCTTATTTTGTGTGTGTGTTTATATATAAGGAAAACTATAAACTAAAAGGAAAAACTAGATACTGTTCTCCTCTGAAGAATGGGACTGAGACAGGTGTTGAGAAGGTGCTTTACCTTCCATTTCATGTACTTTGCCCTTTTTCCAATCCTTTCTTATTTTGCGCAGGCATTATTTTCATATTTTTTAAAAGGAGCTTAAAAATAGGTTCTGTTTTGTAAAAGTCAACAGTTTTGAGAAAAAACTCATCCTACTACTGACGTTTTCAAACCAGCTTTCTTGAGATATAATTTGCATGACATAAAAGTCTCCCATTGTAAAGTGTACAGTTTGTTGACTGGATTTTGTGCTGAGTTGTAAGAATTTATCTGGCATGAGAAACAAAATCTTTCAGATAACCATGCACAAGAAGAGCTTTCGTGTCTAAGACATCTCTGGCGGTATCAAAGATCTAAGCCAATTTTGTAACTGCAATCGAGAGCAAATAATAATAGGCCTTGAGATTATGGTTCGGAACCAGAAAATCCCCGTTTAACAACAGCAACCAAAAGTGAAAAAGAGAGCAAAGGTTTCAGGTCAAAGTTCAGTTCTCGAGATGAAAGGGCACATGGAGGATAAGCCACAGCTCCGTGACCCTCAGGAGCAGCTGCGACTCGGGCTGGACGTGCCTCTCAAAGCCAAAGGTTTCCTCTGATGTCTGAACTTCGACGTTGTCCTAACTTTGAGTCCCTTCCCCCCATAACCCGCCCGAAGCTGCGCAGGGAGGCCCGAGGCGCGGGGGTGTGGAGCCCGGCGGCCCGAGGTCTCTCCCGGGCGGCGGCAGGGAGGGGCTGCGCCGCGGCCCGGGCCCCGCATCCCCGCGCGGTGGCCGTGCCGGCCGCCCCTCCGGCCCGCGTCGCACCTGTGCCGCGCAGCATGTTGTCTCGGAGCAGGTCCCCGCTGGAGACGTGCTTCAGCTCAAAGTGCCGGGCGACGCGAGACGACACGGTGCCCTTGCCGGAGCCCGGCGCGCCCATGATCACCGCGCGCAGCAGCCGCGAAGGCGCCCCCATGGCCGCCCCGGGAGGCTCCGCGGCTCCGGAGCGGCCGGCGGGTAGCGCAGTGAGCAGGCGGCGACCGCAGCCC
>JAQQAC010014596.1:3803463-3876560 GCA_029783875.1 Phataginus tricuspis | reverse complement strand
GCCCCCTAGGGCCGCCCCTCCGCGCCCCCATTGCTCTCCTCCGCGTCGCGACCCGGCAGGTCCTCGCCTCCCTCGGGTCGGCGCCCCGCCCTGTCGTGCCCAGGCCCGGCCGGTTAGCCGTCTCCGGGTTGGAGCACCCGGGCCGCTCCTGGGCGCCCCCCCCCAACCTCTAGCTGCCGCCCGCCCCCACCCACCCTGCCGCCCGGTGACCCGATGCCGCCGCGCCCCGCAACACGCTCTGCGCCCCCTGGCCCCTCGTCTGTGCCAGGCCCTGTCCCGCCCAGTCCCGGCCAGAGAGCCCGCACTCCCTCCGTGCCTCTCCCAGCCCTGCACCCTTGCCGCCGCCCCGGCCCTGTGCTCTCCTGGGACGCTGCGCGTTCCCCTCCTCTGAACCCCCGCCGCACTTGACTCCCTCCCCTTCCCCTCTTCTGCTGCTGAGCGACCATTGCTCCCCGTCCTCCCTTGCTCTCCCTGGTTTTAAGGTAAGTTTTTCTGCGTAGAATCACAGTGGATGACACAGAAGGCCTTCCTCGTCGTTTCACAGAAGAAACCAGTTGAAATTAAGTGAGGTGCTCTAAGTCCTACATCTACTGAGAGGTGTCTCTTACCTCCCAGGATCATACAGATTAAAAAGGAGCTGTTACGTTTACCCAGCACAGCCTAAAAGGACTGGCTTCTCCTCAGGTTCCATTATTTGCCTTGACAGTACATTGATTCCATTAGTATTTCTTCACTGCTTACTATGTTCCAGAAACCTTTTAAATGGGCCTTGGAAATGCTGTGGTGAACAAAATTAATGCTTTCTGGAGTTTAAAGTCTAGTGGTGGAGGCAGATCCTAACAGGGAAATGAATAAATGAACAAGATATTTTGAAATAGTGCTATGAACAAAATAAAATAGAATGTGTGCAAGTATGGAGGGAGACTGCTTTAGGTTGGATGGTCAGTGCTTTACCTTTACTTTGAAGAAATGGCATTTGCTCTTAGTGCTGAATAGAAGATGGAGAGCCACACAGGTTAGGGGGAAAGGCCTTAAAACTGAATGTTTGGCATGTTGCAGGAATAGAAACACAGGACAAACATTTGAGTGCCTGTTTCATCTCGAAAATGGGCATGGAAGATAGTATGGGTTGTTAAAACAATATGTGCAAAGCACAATGCCAGCTGCAGCGTAAGCATGCAATAAAGGCTACCCATTGTTGTTATCATTTCTTTGTGCTAGGATTCTGTGCTAAGACAGAAAGAATGCTCTGTGAAAATAAACACAATGCTGTCCTCCTCAGAGGTTTCCAATAAGTGGTCCCAAACTGCTTTTGGAGTCAAAATCAAAAATTGTTTCAGAGAGGGATGGTAAAGGAAAGCTTGCTTCCTAGGCAATCTGAGCTGGGTGAATGGATGGAGGAATTTAATAGGTATGCAGTGTGGTACTTAGGAAGAAATTTAATAGTTGGAATTATTCATTACTGAGAAAGGAAAAATGAAAACAAATGAATTAAGCATTCAATTCATATACTTAGAAAAAGGACATTAAAATAACCCAAGGGAATTAAAAGAAAGGATTAAATCAAGGAAAATATCATAAATGAAAGGATTAAAAACCTTAAGAAACAAAACTAGCAAAAGAATGAAAAGATCTGGACAAGTGCAAGTTACGAAACACTAGAAAAACCTGAAGGTTATAGAGAAAGTATTTCTAATCTTCAAAGCTGGGAACATCTGAGGTTTTAACTGCAAAAGAAAGAAAACCTGAAAGAAAATCCTGGGGAAATTTGGCTTAGAAAACAACATTCAAACCAGTACACAACAAAATAGCGAGGAATCAATCCTGTCCTTGGGGAGGAAAAGCTGAGTGTTGGGGGCCACATCAACAGGCCCCATAAAATGCCAGCTAACTGCAGCTTTGCTGAAGTTTGTTGATTACAAATAAGTAACTGCCAGACTGTGAAATCTCCTGGCCAGTGGGCCTTGCGCAGCCATTTCACCATACACAGGCATTTATATGGGTCAGTTCTCCACTGTTTAACTTGCTCCAGCGGTAAAGACACTGAGTTCAGATTTATGGCAACAGAAAGTGTGAGTTGAGAAGAGCTTTAAGAAGTGCTTGTATGTTGAGGCTTGCCTTCTAGAAATCCTGGAGAAGCCAGGGTCTGAGATAAAAGATCATACGGAGAAAGGCCCACATGTCCAAGTCATTCCAGCCATTCCAGCTGAGTAGCCATATGAGTGAACCCAGGGGTAGGTGGATAAGAGAATGGAGAAAGAGTTTTTCCCTGAGTTACTGTAAGAACAGAATTGTCATCAACTGAGATTGGGAAGACTGTAGGAGAAACAGGTTTGGGGGAGAATATTGGACTTGTTTTTCTGTAAATTAAGTTGGAGATGCCTTTGAGACACCCAGAGGGAGTTGATAAGGAGGCAATTAGATGTACAAATTTTGAGTGCACAGTAGAGGTCCAGGCTGGACATATAAAATTTGGGAGTTGTCATGTAAATCGAGATAGTATAAGTCACTTAGAGTGAGTTAAATGAGAGAAGATGTCTGAAATCTGAGTTCTGGAGTTCTGAAGTTCTGCAACACTTACAGGGTGAAGGGGAAACATTGAGGGAGACTGAGATGAAGTAGCAAGTTAAGTCAGGAAGAAAAGCTGGTGACGGTGGTGTGGAAGTCAGCTGAATGTGTTTCAAGGAGGGAATGATCAGTGAGTCAAATTCTGCTGATAGGAAGGACTAAGAACTGATTGAAAATTATTTCTAATTGCCAAAAAGAAATCCTAAGAAACAGATTATTTTTCACTTACAATATATAGGTGAAAAAAATCTGAGGCTAGTTTTGCCCCCAAACCATTGCTACTCAATAACCAAATCAGTGATTTCAAAAATACTTTCTCTAAGAAGAAATTTCTAGGAGTAGACTTCACATTGCCCAGAACAGTAATATTAGGGAGAAAAGAAAGAGAAGGTCTAGACAAAAGTGGGGGAGCAGAACAAAAGATGAAGTCAGAAAATACAAGACCGTGTTTTTAACATGTTGCAAAAGCAACAGATGAGGGAGCCTTAAAGCTAAGACATTCTCATTACAACATTCGTTTGAAAGGATAAATAAGAGCATTTTGGATAGCCTTGAAAAACATGAAAAGGAGGAGATGCTACCCCTGCCAGTAATTCAAACATTATAAGGCCTGTATAAGAAGATGGTATTTGGACATGAATGCACAGATCAATGAAACAGAATGGAAAACCCACAAAAACCTAACTGCATGTGGAAATTTAATATGTGATAAAGGTGGCATGTTGAATCAATGGAAAGAAAATACCTTCTTCATAAATAATGTGTAGGTAAATGGATAACCAGTGGAGGAAGATATAATCATATCTGTTTCTCCATACAAGATGAATTCCAAATGGATCAAAGATGTAAATTTTTAAAAGAAAGAAAGCTATATAGATACTAGAAGAAAATATGAACAGATTCCTCTATGATCAAGGAATTGGGGAAACTTCAACTCAAAATGCAGAAACAGTAAAGGAAAAGACTGAAATTTGTACTATATAAAACAACAGAACAACAAAATTTTTGCCAAACAGCACATCATAAGCAAAATAAAAAGACAAATTACCACTGGGAAAAAGTATTTCTGACCTATATTACAGACAAAGGATTAATGTCCAGTGGCATGTCCCAGAGGGAAGGGCGAGAGGGCTCCTGATTCACAGCATTTGCCAACTCCCATGGAGTAAATACTCCCACCAGAGCAGCTTTTATGTTGCCAAGATGCAATCAACTGTACCAATGTGACAGCAACTGCTAACAAAATTCCAGAAATTTTAACAATCGGCACTTGTAAGCTGGCAGTCGTCAGCTCCAGCACACCACTGTAATATCCCTAGTATATAAAGGGCTCCAAAAGATGGAGAAGAAAAGGAAAACCACTCCATGGAAAACAGGCAAGAGATATAAACATACACACAAAAGAAAGGAAAACAAAGAACCCTTAAATACATGAAAGGATGTTCAATCATAATAAAAGAAATGCAAATTAAAACTACAGTGAGATACTACTTCTGAACTATCAGACTGGCAAAAAATCTGAAAGTCTGATAGCATAATGTGTTGACAAGGTGGTCAGGAAACAAGCAGTTTTTTACTTTGATGGTAAAAATGCAAAACTAGTACAACTGATGCAGAGGAGAATTTGGCAATATCTAGCAAAATTTCATATGCATTTACCTGTAGATCCAGAAATCCCTCTTCTAGGAATCTAGCATAAAGCTACATTGGCAAAAACACAAAAAGACATATACCTGAGGTTATTCAATAGATGTTATTTGTAATAGCAAAAGATTGGAAACAACCCCAATATCCACCATCACAAATGGTTGAATAAACTAGGATCCAGTCACATACTGGAATACTACACAGCTGTAAAAACAAAAGAGAATTATCTCTGTGTACTGCTATGGCATGATCTCCAGTGAAAAAAGCAAGTTGGCAAAACTGATGGTAATATGCCACCATTTAACAGAAGGGGGAGGAGGGTATGAATTTATCCTTCAATTTTTTTTAATAGAAGGATAAAATAAAGTTTTAAAGCAAAAACAAAAACAAACCCTGATTGCCTCTAGTGGGAGGAGGGAATGGGTCAGAGGGACAGGAATGGAGGTCAGAGTTCTCTGACTATACTTTGGTTTATAGATTTGACTTTAATAACATAACAAGTTTTAAGTTTTAAAAATATTTTCACAAGCAAGCCCTAAAAGGCAAAGGCAAAATGAAACAAAAGGACCTGGTTGTGTAATGACCTGGTTCTATCTATTTTTAAGAATGGCTACTGTTCTTTGAATAGCTTGCAGAAATATGATTAACTTCCTTTGGTCCTGAGGTAATCCATGTTCTGAAGTTTTCTCTTGGAATTTCCTATACCATCTCATACATCTGACTTTGCCATTCCTGCCAGGTGACAAATGCCATAACCTTGGCCATGGGACAAACTTCTTTGCCTATTTTATCCCAGCCTGAGGCATCCCGTATCCTTTAAGACAAAACTACTCCCATCACTGCATTGATTTCCCTTCAGAAATGAGACACTGCATTCTTCTAATGATGACCCTTCAGTTCTGAATCTAAGGTCCATCCCAGGCATTTCTGTCCCAGGGTCAGAGATAAGGTAATCGTCTACTTAGGGTAGTTCTCCTCCGCGAAGTTCAAGAGTTTCCTGGATCACGGAATTTGGAGTTGCATACAGCTAAGTTTGACCCTTACAAGCTGAAGGACCTTGAAGAGAATAAATAACCTTTCTTAGTTTCAGTCGCCTCATTTATGGAACTGGGGAAGGTAATACCAATCTTAATGGGTCACTGTGAGATTTAAATATAATTAGGTATGTAAAATGCCATGTACTAGGCACTCCTTCTCTTCCCTTGATCTGTGTCCCTCCTCTTCTCCATTTTTGCATCTTCTTTGATTCAGTCTTCCCTTCACCTCCTTCCTTCAGTAAAATGAATTAAACTAGGAAACTTTTAAGGTTCTTTTCAAACCCTGAGATCCTTAGAAATACTGATGGAGTGCAGTCATTTAGACTGGGCTTGGCTGCTAATGTTAGTAATTCAAAGATGGGTATAGTAGAAATGTGGGTTTAGAAGTCAATGGTAATTATAGTGAAGAGGAGTTTAGGATCTAAGAAAGCACAGTGAAAGAGTTCCTTGGTGGAACTATTTTAGGATCTCGGTAATATTATAAATTCTGAAGATCTGTCCAAATGAGGGGTGGAAATAGGGAAGGGGGGAAGGAGGGAGAGAAAAAGAAAAATTGGAAAGTAAGGAGGAGGTTAAAATAAAAAGGTCAGATAACAGTAAGTGTTGGTGAAGATATGGAGAAATCAGAATTCTCATGCACTGCTGGTGGAAATGTAAAATGGTGCAGTCACTTTGGAAAACAGTCTGGCAATTTCTCAAATGATTAAACATAGAACTACCATATAACCCAGTTCCACTCAGGTATATACCCCGGAGAACTGAAAGCATATGTCCACACAAAAACTGGATGTTCAAAACCACATTGTTCATAGAAGCCAAAAAGGTGGAAACAACTCTAATGTCCTTCAACAGATGAATGGACAGACAAAATTTATTATATCCATACAATGCAATTTTATTTGGCCATAGAAAGAATAAAGTACCAATGCATACTATAACATGAATGAACACTGAGAACACTATGCTAAGTGAAAAAAAACAATAACACGTGATCATAGATGATTCCATTCACATGTAAATCTAGAATAGGGAAATCTGTAGAGGCAGAAAGTAGGTTAGTGCTTGCTTAGGGCTAGAATATGGTGGGGTGAGGGGAATAGACTGGTAATAGCTACAGGGTACAGAGTTTCTTTTTGAGGTATGAAAATGCTGTAAAATGAACTATGGTGATGGTTGCACACATCTATGAATATACTAAAAACCATTGAATTGTACACCTTTTTAAAATTGAGGTATCATTGGTATATAATCTTATATTGGTTTCAAGTATACAATCCAGTGGTTCAACAGTTACCCATATTATTAAATCCTCACACCCACTAGTGTAGTAACCATCTGTCAATATAGGAAGATGTTACAGAATCATTGACTATATTCTCCATGCTGTCCTACCATCCCATTGAATTATACACTTTAAATGAGTAAATTGTTGTATGTGAAATATATCTCAATAAATTCATTTAAAAGATTAATCAATGTAACTCACCATATTACAGATTAAAAAGGAAAATCATACGATCATCTCAACAGATGTAGAAAAGTCATTTACAAAATCCAATACCTATTTATGATTTAAAACTCAGAAAACTAGGAATAGAAGGGAACCACCTCAATCTGATGAAGGGTATCTATATAAAAAACCTTCTGCACAGCAAAGGAAATCATCAAAAAAATGAAAAGACGACTTACTGAATGGGAGAATATATGTATCTGATAAGAGGATAATCTCCAAAATATACAAAGAACTCTTACAACTCAATGAAGAGGACATAAAGATGCCCAACAGGCACATGAAAAGATGCTCAGCATCATTAATCATCAGGGAGATGCAAATCAAAACTGCAATGAGATGTCACCTTATACTTCTTAGAATGGCTATTATGAAAAAGACAAGAAATAACAAGTGTTGGTCAGGATGTGGAGAAAAGGGAGCCCTTGTGCCCTGTTGGTGGGAATGTAAATTGCTGCAGCCATTATGGGAAACAGTATGGAGTTTTCTCAAAATATTAAAAATAGAACTGCCATGTGACCCAGTAATTCCATTTCTGGGCAATTATCCAAAGAAAATGAAACACTAACTGAAATGAATACCAGCACCCCCATGTTCATTGCAGCATTATTTACAATAGCCAAGATAGGGAAACAACCTAAGTGTCCATCGATGGATGAATGGATAAAGATGTGGTATATATATATATATATATATATATATATATATATATGTGTGTGTGTATGTGTACATATACATACACAATGGAATGTTAATTCAGCCATAAAAAATAATGAATTCTTGCCATTTGTGACAACATTATGCTAAATGGAAAAAATCAGACAGAAAAGGACGATTACTGTATGATCTCTCATATGTGGAATCTTAAAACAAACATTAAAAAAAGCAGACTCATAGATACAGAGAACAGATTAGTAGCAGTTGCTAGAGGCAGGTAATGGGAGAAATGGGGGGTCAAAAGGTAAAAAGAAAGAAAGAAGAAGAAAGTCACCTTCCTGATTTAAAAAAACAAAAACAAAAACAAAACCTTAAAAGTGGGATGCATTGGTTAACTCAAATGTGGTCCACGCATGCAGTGAAATGCCATGCAGTGACATGCAGAATGAGGGGGGTGGAAACAGAAGGAGGAAGGCTTTTTATACTGATAATGCTTTCCAAGATGTAAGAAAATAAATAAAAACACGTTAAGTAAGGTAATTAAATATGACCTGTTGGGGTAATGCCATTCTAAGACAGTAACATAATACCTATACATATAGATATGTGAAAAGTGTTAAAAGGAGAAAGTGTAGGACATAAAAATATATATATGTACATTCTTTTTATGCACATGTGGGATATTTACAATGACCATGTTCTAAGCGCAGCAGGATTCAACAAGATGCAAAAAACTTGATAGCATACAAAAACAAAACAAAACAAAAACAAAAATAAAAATCCCAAACCTACTTAATGGTGAGTGTATTATCCCAAATGTGCAACAAGAAAAAGATGTCTGCTCCTTTCATGTCTCTTTAACACTGTTCTGGAAGGCCTAGTCAGCGCAATAAGGCAAGGTGGATTAGAAAAGAAGAAACAAAGCTGTTTTATTCACAAATGAACATGTATGGAGAAAAATCCTAAAAAATCTACAAAAAAGCTACTAGAATTAATGAATTCTAGTTGCAAGTTTCAAAGTCAAATACAAACAATGGTATTTCTATTCACTAACAACAGATGATTGCAAATAAAAAGTTCTTAAAATGCCATTGGTAATCACACTAAAAAATATTTAGGGATTAATTTAAAAATTGAATGCAAGAGCTGAATACTGAAAACTACAAAACATTTCTGAGAAAAATTACAGAAAACCTAAATAAATGGAGAGACATACCATATTTATGTATCAAAATATTCAATATTGTTATGTCAGTTCTCCCCCAAATCATCTATAGATTTAACATAGTCTCAATCATAGTCTTAGAAAGCTCTTTTTTGATAGAATTTAACAAGCTGATTATAAAATTTGTAGAGAATTACAAAGAATCTAAATTAGCTAAAACAATTTTGAGAAAGAAGAAAAATGGAGAACTATATCTGATTTCAAGACTTAACTGCAAGTCTGTAATAACTAAGACAGTGTGGTGTTGATGTAAACATGGGTATGTGGATCAGTGGAACAGAACAGAGTCCTCATACAACTCAATAGTAATAAAACAAACAACCTGATAAGAAAATAGGCAACAAATTTGAAAAAATACTGCATCAAAGAAGATATATGATGAACAAACAGGCACTTGAAAGATGGTTAATAGCACTGATCATCAGCAAAGGATAAAATGGAACCACAGAGAGATACCAGTATATACCTCTAGAATGGCTAAAATTAAAAAAAAAAAGACAACACCAAATATTGATGAGGATGTGGGGCAGCTATGACTCTTATACAGTCTTATGACTCTGATGACGCTGATGTGAATACAGAATGGCAGTGCTCCTCTGGAAAACAGTTTGGCAATTTCTTGTCCAGTTAAGTGCACACCTGTCATAAAACTAAGCAATCTCTCTCCTAGGTATTTACTCAAGAGATATGCAAACATATGTCCTGTATTCGTCTGCTCTGGTTAGCATAACAAAATGTCATAGACTGAAAGGCTTCAATTTTTATTTTCTATAGCTCTGGATGCTGCAAGCCTAAGATCAAGGTGTTATCAGGACTTGTATCTGGTGAGAGCTCCCCTCCTGGTTTGCTCATGTCCGCTTTCTTACCATGTCCTCACATGGCCTCTTTTCTGTCTGTGTGTACCATTCTAATGGGTGTGATGTGTTGAATTTTTTTTAATTTTTCTGTTTCATCTGAAAAAAATTTAATGAGCATGTATAATTTTTACCCCCAAATCATCTTAAAATTATTTAATATAACATCACCTTAAAAAAAAAGTAAGGACAGTGGATTTTTCTTGGCTTTTTTCAGTTTTATTGAGATATAATGGACAATATCACCTTTTTATTATTTATGTTAGTTGATTCTTTTTTTGTTTCTATTAATAGTCACACTGAGTGTCAGACACGGTTTTAGGAATATAGGAGTGAACGTAACAAAGTCTTTACACTTGTGGAGTGTTTCTTCTATTGGGTGGGAGGAGAAAAGGATAATAATGAGTGCTGTGAAAAAGTTAAGTCAAATAGTAACGATAATGACAGTAATAATAGTAATAAAGCAAAGGAAATTTAAATCTGTGTACAATTATTTTAAATAGTGATAGCTCTTTTCAGTCAATATTTGCAACCTCTGCCTCATCAAATATTCCCTGCAGCAGAATGGGATGAGAAAGCATCAAGTACAAATTAAAAGAGCTGAGTCCTCCTCCTGGTTCCATAACTGATTAGCTCTGTAGACGTGGGCAGGCACCTCATCTTTCTGAGCCTCTCTCCCCCACAGTAAGATGGAGATCACACCTGTCTCAGCGTGGCTAGTGAGGGTCTTGTGATCTAGGCACACTTTATCATTAAGTAATTGTAAGCCTCTGTCTGCAAATAATCCTTTGGGCAAATCCTGTAATTTGAAATTGAAATTGTTTTTCTCTTTATCTGCCCCCATCTCCCATTTTTCACTCAAGATTTTAGTGATTGCTATTAAAAGACAAATATGTTGGCTTATATGAGAAGATACTGTCACCTAGCAGCGAACTTTTTCAAAGTTACTTACTGCAGTCAGTCCTAGCAGAGAGCAGAACCCTAATGCCTCAGAGCACAGTGAGGGCTTGGATGTCCTGGGAAGGACTTCAAGAACAACCTGGTTCTGCCTCTTGGTGCCTTTTTAGACCTGTACAGAAGGGTGGGTGGAAGGACCCTCAAGACAAACCCTGCCTATCTGTGCAGTTTTGCCTTGAGCTTGTAATCCACTCTGTCCCAAGAGCAACATGGAATATTTGCGTAAGCTGGTGAAGACTGTTTCTCAACAAGCACTAATTGTTGAGCAAAAAGGAAAAGGATCAACTGTGTCCGAATCTGTTCTAAATATCTCGTGCGTCCCCTCCAGGAAAGACTCACAGTGGGGAATGGAGCCCGCAGTGGGGAAGAAGTTATATCACGGTCAGGTGGAGAACTCTAAGTCGCCGTGAACATCCCCTGCCCGGAATGAAAGCAAACTGAGAGACGGGAGAATCACACAAATGAAACGGGGAAAGCCACTGGGCAGCTGATAGAAGGAACCTGAAACCCGAGGACACCTGGTGATGCCCGAGGCTCCAACTCCCCACTGTGGATCAAGGCTGCCCCTCAGTGGTGCGCTGCAGTCCCTGAGACCGGCTGAAGGGGGTACCGTTCCTGCATTATTCTTCCCGCGCCCCCCCTGCGGCCCCCCTTCCCCCACTACCTCCCCGCTTTGTAATGAAGCTCCTAGTCATAGGACTTACCATTTACGTATTTCATTTCGTAGTTTTCAGAGCGCTTTCTCATTTGATCCTTCTGAGACTAGGTGCCTGGGGGCAGCTCATATTATTCCCCTTTTACAGGCAGAAAACTGAGAGGCCGCTCACTCCGTGTCGGACTGTGAGGCAGCAAAGCTAGTTTCTGACTTCTGCCGCAGAGCTCTTCCCGCGCTGCTGCGGAGAATAAGGCAGGGCTGTCAGGTGCCCTGAGAAAAGGCAAAGCCCCAAGGACGGCCTGACAAAGGGAAAGAAGTCCCGCTCCCGTGGGCCCATTCTGCACAGTGAATGGCTTTGGGAACACTGCTGCTCTTAGGAGGTTTGGAGGCCACGTTTCAAGCATGTGATTAAATTTGACTTTGCTGGGTCACCCTGTGGCCAGGGCCATGAGTTGAGCTGGTCAAGGGGAAGGAAGGGTATAAGCAGAAGAGGGTGGGGCACCTGCCACTTTTCCAGCTCAGTGGCTCTCTTCTCACAGACATAAAGATACCAAAAGCATCCCTCCGTGGGTACCAGTTGGGAAACCTCTAAAATGATTGCTCTTGGCAAAGGCCGAGAAGGCCTGGTAAACTGTCAGAGACCTAGGGTGCTTCTGGCTACAAGGAGCCTAGCGTAGAAATACAAAAGTCTCTGAATCCGTGTAAAAACTGGGCCAGAGGATGTTTTCCCACATCGGCGTATTAGTTAGCAATTGTTGCAATAACGCTCTGTAACAACAACACTCATTTCTCAGTAATACACAACAACAGACTTATTTCCTTGGGCCCCCTCTGGACTGAGGCTGCAGGTCCAGTCCAGGACTGCTCCTGGCCCATCATTCCAGGCCCAGTGGCTAACAAGGGCACGGTTGGTGAATGACATAGCCCAAAAGAGCAAGCCAAACCTTATAAGCACATGTAAAGGCTCTGCTTGGGTCACAATGTCACTAACACTGCACTGGCAGAGCAAGTCATAGAAGCCGAACAGGGGAATGTATTCTATACTAGCGGGAGGTACTGCAAAGTCATTTAACAAAGGACTGGACATAAAATTCTAAAACATGCAGGGAGGGAATCTTGGGGAGCAATGGTCGCATGTATCACAATCAGTAATCTGGCAGTAGACGTTATTGTGAATAACGTAGAAAATAAGCCAGCACCTACTGAGTCTCATGTGCTGGGCAGTTTTGTTAAGTGCCTTGCATGTAGTAATTCGTTTAAGTCCTCATGACAACCCTATGAAGTAGATGCTATTATGATCCATATTTTACAGATGAAACAATCAAGGCACAATGGGGTTAAGGAAGAATTAATATCACACATTAAATGGCAAAGGCAGTGGCAATTGCATGAGAAAGGCACACTGTCCATTTCCTCTTTCCCTTTCGTGTCTCTCCTTGGCCCTCCCTGACCCTGTCTCTCTGTGTGCCCTGTCTTGAAAAACAGTGACATCTGCTCACCCAAGCCAGAACCTTTAGCATCATCCTTGAGGCCCCTCTCACTTGTCCCCACTGCCAGTGCCTCAGTCCTTAGGTTCTTTGTCTGTACCTCCTTAGTTCCTCCCTTATCTGTCCCCTCCTCTTCATTCTGTGCCACTCCCTCCACTTAGAGCCTTGCCACTTCTTTCCCCCTCAAATCCCCTGTTGTTAGTCCTGCACCCTTAGCATTGCTGCCAGAGGGATTTTCCTAAAATTCAGATGGTCAAGTCATTCACCTGCTTAAAAAGTTTCCACATTCCCAAGAGCTTTTAGGATAAAGTTAACTTAGAATTCCAGGCCCTTCGTTTCCTGACACTTGGTCACATTTCACTCTAGCTCCCACACTACCTGCAGGTCCACGCACTTTCATGCCCAACTGCCTTTGCACATGCTGTGTCCTCTTTCTGGATCCCCTGCTCCCTCCCCTTCTTCATCTCACCAACTGCTGTTTATCTAGAGTCCAACCTTCTGGGAAGCCCTCTCCAATCTATGCTCTTGTCTGATTAGATGTCCATTTTCTGTGTTCCCAGCAGACCCTGTCCATACTTTGTGGCATTTACCAGACCACATGGTAATAATGGGTTCCACTATCTATTTCTCCATCATTAGTTTTTCTCAAAATGTGATCCGTGGACTCGCTGCTTCAGAATCACCTGGGAAGTTTGTTTAAAATGCAGGTTCCTGGAAGCTATCCCAGACCCACCAACTCAGAGTCGTTGCAGGGCAGAGCCTAGGATTCTGCATTTTAAACATTTCCAAAGATGATTCTGACTTGAGCCAAGTTTAAGAACCACCACATTGGATGGGTCAGTGGTCATGCTTTCTTGTACCTCTAGCATCTAGCATAATGCCTGGCACAATGACCGTGTTCTGAAATAATGAGTGACATGAACAGTACTGGTCAAAGGCAACACTGAAATACAAGGTGACTATTTGGCGGCTGAGATTCTAGGTGCCAGCAGATGGCGCTGTGTCCGCATAAATGCGTTAATAAGGGGTGGAGGAAGACGGGAAGTTTGTTCTACTAGAATTCAAGCCTGAAATACTGCATGATTGAATTAATTTTTTCCCCCACTCAGTTTGTCTATCATTGTCCCACTTTCATGAATAAACTGATTTCTGAAGGCATGAAGACTTAGATAAAAAACAGGTGGACGGAGGCTAGTCCCAGAGCAGATGTAAGCCGGTAGTGAAGGGTATTTGTAATGATCCCTATTTCCATCTGGTGACGGAAAGCTGCTTCCCGCGAGGGCTAAGCGTTGAGAAATTACCTAAAGTGCTCAACAAGTATGCGAGAGGGCGGGCGATCCTGCACTTCCGTTAGTCATCCACTGGGTCCTTTCAAATGCCTGTACGAGTAAGCTTTTAAAATCGTTTTCCTCACCACCCCAAGTCGGAAGCCCTGAGCCTCCCGCGGTCGGGAGCCCCACAGACGGCCCTCCTCCCCGGCCCGGCCTCCCCTCCCTCCTCCTCCCCGGGAGCCGGTGTGCGAGTGGCTGATAGGGCGGCTGGGGGCCCCGGCGGCTATCAGGCCGGGCCAGAGCCCGGGGCCGAGCGGGTTTCCTCCCGGCGCGGAGCTTCAGCAGGAGGCCCCGGGGAGCGCCGCTGCCTCGCGGCCCCAGGCCAAGGGGAGGGTGAGCCGGGGAGGCGCCCGCCCAGGCGTCCCACGAGTCAGCGGCCGCGTGGGGCGGGAATGACCCTCACGCTCCGACTGCCCCAGAGGGAACTAGACGGAATGAGAGAAGACGCGCTTCTCCCTCCTTTTCTTTTATTCCCTGAGTTCAAGGAACCAAGTTCAAAAGGCGTGAGGTGGGGGGCCCGGCGAGGCCGGGGCTCCATGGCCTGTCCTGGCCACCGCAGCGAGAAGCGCGCCCCCTCGGCCCCACTCAGGTCGGGTTGGCCTGATGACGAGGGCCGGCCCGCAGCTCTCCGCGGATGGGGTCGGCGGCCGGGAGGCTGGGGGCCAAGGCAGGAGTGCGTCAGGTGGCCGATGCTCCGATCCTTGCCCCGCGTCCGCCCCCCCCACCCAGGACGAAGGGCTGGAGCTGCCCCCGGGAAGCAGGAGAGCTGAGCCCGCCTGCCTGCAGGCAGCGCCAATGGCCCCTGCCCGTGCCGAGCACTGGACCTCAGAGAACACGCTCTGCACAGTCTGGGCGCTGAGCGATCATGGCAGCGCGCTCAGTACTGTCCCTCTCTGGGAGGCTGAGGGCCTCGCCCCGGTGGCTGAGGCCAGAGCAGCACGACAGGTTCCAGGAGCCACACGGCACATGTGACCTCCAGCAGGCGGTCTGGCTCAGCTTGTCCCCGGGGAGGGCGGCCGGGAGGGGTGGGGAGCCGTCCAGCCAGAGGCCGCGGCACAGGGCTGGACTGGGCAGGATACCAGGACGGCCTCGGCATGGCCACGGGCCGCAGAGGGGCTGACGTCGCTCTCTCCGCCTGTGTCAGGGAGAGGGCATGGCCCAGACAAGAGGCAGATCTCCTTCCTCTGAGCTGACAGGGGACTGGGGGTGGGGGCAGTGCTTCCTCCTGGAAAGGACCCCACCCCTGGGGGAATGGGAGGGAGGAGCTCCCCTTCTATGTCACGAGCAGCCTAGAGAGGGTGCCGCTGCTAGAAGGGGGAGTCTTTGGGACAAATGCCTTCTCTCTGTCCCTCCTGCTGGAGCCAGGGGAGGGGCATGAACAGGTGCTCCTGGGAGGGTCGGCCACTGGCTGCCCGGAGAAGTGGATTCCTCTGGGAGGGCTGGGTTTAAGGGGGTGGCCATAGGAGCCCGCTCCCTGGTGCCTACTAGAATTGTTATGATCTCAGGACTGGTTCCTTCTTCTTACATGGTTGGTGAGGTCTGACATGGAACTCTTGACTGCAGTCCCCGAATGCACTTTCCTGTCATATTCCTCATCTCAGCACTGGCACCACCATCGACCCAATTGTTTAAATCAGAAAGCTGGACATGATCTTTGATGCAGCTTTTTCCTTACCCTTTCATAGCCCCTCTCTCTGCTGCTACCACAATAATCCATTACCACTGACATGTGCTGCCCAGCCCAGGGCAGGAGCCTCTTCACTGGTCTCCCTTTTTCTCTCAGCACCACCCTCCGCTCAATTTATACACGACCCAGCAACCAGGACACCCTCCCTGTGATTCTTGGGCAAAGCACCCCACTTCCTTCCTTCAGAGAACTTGTTTGGCACAAGTTATATTTTTATTTTGTCATTGTTCCTTTACTGTCTATCTGCCCAGTTAGATTGATGCACCGTAGAGCAGGGAACTCTGTCTGTTAAGTGCATCATTGTTATCCTTCCTGCCTAGCACAGTGCCTGGCATACAGTAGATGACAGTTTTTAGACAAATGGCATTAGGCCAAAGAGTTTAGATTTGAGTCAAGAGGAGTTATCACACATTTTCATAAACAGGACTGAAAACATAATGATACATTAGGGGGAATAATGGAAGCAGAAGGATGGACATTAATTAGAATCCTTACTACCAGCTTCCCAGTTGACGGGGCCTAAGGTAGTGGCATAAAATTCCAGAGGAAGGGATGGAATCCCAGCGAGGGCTTAAAGGAGGAAGTTCCATCTTCATGAATATGTTGGGAAGAAGAGTTGATGCTTATAAGTCTGATGAACCAGAAAAATAACGTTACTTCATCTCTTTAAAAAAGATTGGTGTGACGAGGAAAACCTCAGATTTGAGAGGAAGATGAGTCAAGTTTCTAGACATATAGAATTTGAAATGAGTGTAAATATTTCCTATGGGCCATTGAAAACAGTCAAATTGGGAAACTTCTTTGACAGTTTGATCAGCCATGAAATAATCATGGGTTTATTATTCTTGATTTTCTTATCTATAAAATCAAGGGGTTGAAATAAATTCTATAATTCTTGCAGAAAGGAGTTAAAGCTTTAAAATTCTAAATCCTATTAAGCAAACTTTCAGGACACAGCTAAATAATTTTGAGCCATAGTTTAGTTACATCAAACATGATCATTAGTAGGCATTCCATTATGCAAAGATTTTGTGATATGTGTACCTGATTTAATTTCTACTTCAGTGTATTTTTTCATATTTTCCAAATTTCCTATGGTAGTATGAAGCATTTTTATAAATCAGGAAAAAAGTAGGACACTTTTTTTAAACAAAAAATAAAGATTGACTGTGTCAGCTTCTGAATGAATATCTTCAGGGTAAGCACTTGCCTTCATGCACCAAACATATGTAAGCACAGAAGTTGCTAAATGTTCCCAGAAATCACTGGAAATTTCCCTCCAAGAAGGACACACATGTTGATGTTTCTTGGAATTCCCTGCAGCTGGTTTCCCTCCTCTGGTTTCAGACTGCCTTGGTCCCAAAAATCACTGGGATAAAATTATACAATAAGCCCATTGTTCCAATACTTCTCCCTAAAGGCAAAATTCAGGGATTTGTCCTTTATTTGTTATTACAGTCCCAGAACTAACTATTAGCTATTCTTCTTGATGTGGTTTTGATCTCTTAGGGGACTGTCACATCCAAAGGGTCTTTTAAGGGTTTGTTTTACTGTGGTAGGACTTCCATTCCAGGAGCAATCAGCTTGGGGAGGAGAAGGGGGGGAAGAGTAGTGAATGCCAAATTCAGAGTCCTCTATGAGACTGAAGAAGATGAAGTGACTAGGAAAGAACAATCTGGAAATAATGACATGAGGAACAGTGCAAAAAACTTGGGTATGTTTCACCAGGAGGTGAAGGTAGTATGTTAGGGCTTTGTAGCAAGAGGGATTCAGTTTACTTACAGAACCAATGTATTATGGTAAGAGGGAGAAAGAAGTCAACTTGATATATAGAGGACTTTTAATCGATTAGAGTTATTGGGAAATGGAGCATACTGCTTCATGAGACATAAGCTGTTTATCCATTGAGATTTTCGAGAAGATTCTGGGAGACTACTCTTTGGGAATGATACCAGGGAGGTGTTGGGGGAGGGGCTTGGAGGGGGCTATGTGTTTGATAGAGTATTGGACTTGGTTATCTCTGAGATCCTATCAAACTCAAAACCAACGAGTCCATGAATAATTAATTAACTGGCCTATAAACTGATCTTGATTCCACAGATGATAGATACTGGTCTTTCAATCACAGAATCTGTGCTATTTCAGAGGTATACTTCTTTGATGTCTTCAACTGCATTTAAACCTCAGGTCTCCATAATATAGTCACATTAAAGACTCTTTGATAGTCAGGATAGGCTAGGTTATGTTACACTAACAAGCACCCCCAAATCTCAGTAGCTTAAAATAACACAGGTCTATTTCTCTCTCAGGCTACATGGCCATGGTGGACTGACTGCTGCATCATATTTGTCCTCACTCCAAGACCCAGGCTGATGGAGCATCTACTAACTGGGAAATGCTGGTTACCATGGTGAAGGGAAAGAAGAACATCAGCTTGAAAGTGACACAGGTAACTTCTGATCACATTTCACTGGCCAAAGCAAAATCATGGTCACACCTAAAATCAGGTAGGCAGCAATATGCATATGTGGGCAAATATTAAAAATGATTTATAATATAAAAAGCATGTAATTTATAATTTCAAAAAACTTAGATGTGAATAGAACTTGTGAAATGCCTCACTGGGCTTGGTAACAGCTCATTCTTTGTTTTCTTAAGTAGTGTCTACATTAGTGCAGTTAGTAGACAGAAGGCTATAGGCCTCAGAATACAATGTAATCCTAACTCAATGGGTAAGGCTAGGGAAAGGAAACTTCTGAGATGCAAACTAACAAGAATCCACGTATCATGGGTAGGAGTTGTTGTCTAATACAGAGCTTGGCAACAAATATGGACTCCAAGGGTGTGGAGATATTAAAGGCCTTGTTCTTGGGGCAGCTGGGTGGAGTCACCAGTGGCCCCTGAGCCTGTTGTCATTGGTCAGGAGCCTCACTCTTCTGCTCCCCAGTGCCGTTGGCAATGCTCATTACAAATACTATAATTGTGTGAGACTCTGGCCAAAGCAATGGTATTTATACTCTGTTCTGGGGACTGATGTTGGTTTATGAGCAAGTCCATCAATCTAGAGAAATGAGGAAATAAGGAATATCTAGTCAGTGCAATGGACTGAATGCTTATTTTCCCCAAATTCACATGTTGAAACCCTGATCCCAATGTGGTGGTATTTGGAGGTGGTAGTTTTGAGAGGTGACTAAGTCATGAGTGTGGGGCTCTCATTAATGTGATCAGCAAAGAGGCCAGAAAGCTAGGTTGCTAACTTTCTACCAAGTGAGGACACAGCAAAGAGTGCACTTACCAAGAATTCAGACATCCAGCCTCGAGAACTGTGGGAAATAAATGTTTGTCATTTAAGCCACTCAGTCTATGGTAATTGATTGTGGTTGCCCAAACAGACTAAGACAGTGAGGTTTCCGTAAGTCTGTGTTCAGTTCAAAAGTCTGTGGTTTATTTTGAAATTGTGTCCTTACTATTTTTGAGAGAAAAGAAAGTTTTTTGGTAAATTAAAAATACACTGAAATGCAGTTTGTCACCTGTTAGATTTGCAAAAATTGGAAAGGTTAAGCAGTATATGCCTTTGGTGAGGCTGTGGAGCAACAAACACTTGTATATGTTACAGGTGGGAATGCAAAACAATATGGCTCATATGTTTGGCACTTTGGCAATATGTAGAAAAATTACATGTATATTTACACTTTGACTCAATCATTCCACTTTTAGGAGTATATCCCAAAGTCATACCAGCAAAAATATGAAAAGATGTATGAGCAGAGCTGTTACTTGCTGCAGTGTTGTAATATAAAAAAACACTGGATATGCCCATTTTGTAGTGGACTGTTGATTAAGATATGGCCTGTTTCACACACAGGAAGCTGTAAAGAGAAATGAGAAATAACATTATGGTGCTATGGAGTGATTTCTAGGATGTGTATCTGTCAGTTGAAATCCAACATGAAGAAAACTGTGTGTGGCTGCAATATAAGGAGTCATAAGAAATACATATTTCCTGAAGACACTACAGAGTCTTAAAGGTGAAATGGATGTCTTATCATGTTAATGAGAGACTTTTGGACCCCTACCCAAGGGCAGGGGCTGGGGGCTGAATCCGCCAATGGCCAGTAATTTAGTCAATCATGACTATGTAATGAAGCCCTCATGAAAACCACTGTGAAGAGCTTATATATCTCTGCTCTCTTGTCTCCTGCTTCTCAGTTGAGGAGAGCTATGCTTGGGGAAGCAGAACTCCTCTGCGTGCCACGGAGCCAGGCCTCAAGCTCCACCAGGATAGAAGCTGCTTTATTTGGGACCTTGCTCATTTGGCTGTTAACTTGTATCCATTATGGTATGCTTTATTAAACTGGTAAACATAAGTGTTTTCCTGAGTTCTGTGAGCTGCTCTAGCAAATTATTCGAACCTAAGAGGGAGGTCGTTGGAACCTCCAAAATGTAGCTGGTAGGTCAGAAGCACAGGTAACTGGGGCTTGTGACCAGTGTCAGAGTGGGGGTGGAGGGCAGTCTTGTTGGATGGAGCCCTTAATCTGGGAATCCGGTGCTGTCTCCAGGCAGATAGCATCGGAATTGAGTTGAGTTCTCGGACACCCTGCTGGTGTTCAATAATGGCTTGGTGTCATGTGTGGGAAGACCTCCTCCTACATACTCACACACACTGGAATCGGGTAAGGGAACCCAGACAGAATTCTGCTACCATTACTGCAGTGCGTAATATTTTTTTTGCTTTTTTTTAAATTAAGGAATTATTGATATACACTCTTATGAAGGTTTCACATGAAAAAACAATGTGGTTACTACATTTACCCATATTATCAAGTCCCCACCCATACCCCAATGCAGTCACTGTCCATCAGTGTAGTAAGACGCCACAGATTAACTATTTGCCTTCTCTGTGCTACACTGTTTTCCCCTTGATCCCCCACACCATGTGTACTAAACATAAAATCCCTAAATTCCCTTCTCCCTCCCTCCCCACCCGCCCTACCACACTCCTCCCCTTTGGTAAAAAACACTAGTTCCTTCTTGGAGTCTGTGAGTCTGCTGCTATTTTTTTCCTTCAGTTTTGCTTCGTTGTTATACTCCACAAATGAGGGAAATCACTTGGCACTTGTCTTTCTCCACCTGGCTTATTTCACTGAGCATAATACCCTCCATCTCCATCCATATTGTTGCAAATGGTAGGATTTGTTTCTTTCTTATGGCTGAATAGTATTCCATTATGTACATGTACTACCTCTTCTTTATCCATTCATCTACTGATAGACACTTAGGTTGCTTCCGTATCTTGGATATTGTAAAAACTGCTGCAATAAACATAGGATGCCTATGCCTTTTTGAATCTGAGAAGTTGTATTCTTTGGGTAAATTCCAAGGAGTGGGATTCCCAGGTCAAATGGTATTTCTATTTTTAGTTTTTTGAGGAACCTCCATATTGCTTTCCACAATGGTTGAACTAGCTTACATTCCCACCAGCAGTGTAGAAGGGTTCCCCTTTCTCTGCATCCTCGCCAACATTTGTTGTTCTTAGTCTTTTGGATGCTGGCCATACTGACTGGTATGAGGTGATATCTCATTGTGGTTTTAATTTGCATTTCCCTGATGATTAGCAATGTGGAGCATCTTTTCATGTGTCTGTTGGCCATCTGAATTTCTTCTTTGGAGAACTGTCTCTTCATATCCTATGCCCATTTTTTAACTGGGTTATTTGCTTTTTGCATGTTGAGGTGTGTGAGTTCTTTATATATTTTGGATGTTAACCCTTGTCGGATATGTCATTTACAAATATATTCACCCATACCGTAGGATGCCTTTTTGTTCTGTTGATGGTGTCCTTTGCTGTACAGAAACTTTTTAGTTTGATGTAGTCCCATGAGATCATTTTTGCTTTTGTTTCCTTTGCTCGAGGAGATGCGTTCAGGAAGAAGTTGCTCATGCTTATATTCAGGAGATTTTTGCTTATGTTGTCTTCTAAAAGTTTTATGGTTTCATGACTTATATTCAGATCTTTGATCCATTTTGAGTTTATTTCTGTATATGGGGTTAAACAATAATCCAGTTTCATTCTCTTGCATGTAGCTGTCCAGTTTTGCCAACACCAGCTGTTGAAGAGGTTGTCATTTCCGCATTGTATGTCCGTGGCTCCTTTATCATATATTAATTGACCATATATGCTTGGGTTTATATCAGGGCTCTCTAGTCTGTTCCATTGGTCTATGGGTCTTTTCTTGTGCAAGTACCAAATTGTCTTGATTACTGTGGATTTGTGGTAGAGCTTGAAGTCAGGGAGCATAATCCCCCCAGCTTTATTCTTCCTTCTCAGGATTGCTTTGGCTATTCAGGGTCTTTTGTGGTTCCATATGAATTTTAGAATGATTTTCTCTAGTTCGTTGAAGAATGCTGTTGGTATTTTGATAGGGATTGCATTGAATCTGTAGATTGCTTTAGGCAGGATGGCCATTTTGATAATATTAATTCTTCCTATCTATGAGCTTGGGATGTGTTTCCATTTATTGGTATCTCCTTTAATTTCTCTCATGAGTGTCTTGTAGTTTTCAGAGTATAGGTCTTTCACGTCCTTGGTTAGGTTTATTCCTATGTATTTTATTCTTTTTGATGCAACTGTGAATGGAATTGTTTTCCTGATTTCTCTTTCTGTTAGTTCATTGTTACTGCTGTGTGTAATATTGTTAATGTTGTTGTAGATGAAAGAACACATTGCAGTTCTTTGCTGCTACTTATCTAAGAAAGCTGAAGGGAAAGAGAATAAAGTCATAGATTTGTGATTATGTTTTAAAAAATAAGACTAAACCAAAATCTTAGAATAAAAACAGCCCTTGAAAGGGGGACGGAAGAAAGAGAATAGAGATGATGGAGATAGTACCTACATTTCTCTTTATATTTATACATTTTTGTGAATTTTGCATAATTATGAAATAAATTTTTAAAAGATCCCTAAAATTGAAAGTGTTAGGCAGAAGTAGACATAAGCAGGTAGAGAGAAAATAAAGCCCATGGAGCCCACTAAAAGGGACTCCAAGATTTAACCAGATAAAACCAGAAAAGTCTTTTCTCTAGCCAGAAAGGACTCACAGAGTTAGTTTAAGTTTCAAAGACTAGAAGTTACTTGGAATGTCCAAACACTCCCCAGATAAAGAAAATATCAGAAGACAGGCACAGAAATCATCAGAACACAGCCAATCTGTTCATTTCACCAATTAGACCCGGCCTCCTAGGCCAAAGATTGTCAGTCAAGGACTTCTCTGCCCTTTCAAAAACCCCATAGTAAGAAGTTGCCTCTGTCTGCCTTGACTTTGGCCCTCTCCTCCTTTGCTGTGTGTTTAAACAAAATTTCCCCTCTGCTTCCCTACTGTGTCTCTGCCTTTCAATTCTTTATTGTAGCAGGACAAGAACTGAGGGGTATAAACTCAACCTGTAACAGAGGCAAAATGAAACAATAAATCTAAATCTATATTGAATAGATGAAATAACCACACAGACTACTTCACATGCTTTTAAAACACAGAAATCTCACTGTAAAATCCCTTGAGGAGTATTCCTGAAGGACAAAAAAAGTTATAGACTCTTTTCTGTACTGATATTGTTATGGGTAGCATTAGCATTGTTCTAAGACTATTTTTTTGTGTTTTGCAGGAGATAAAAGGAATTGAGTAGTTTTATTGGGAATCAAGATTTGTGCTGAGGAAGCAAAGAGATATGAATTTAAGAACAACAGAATTAACTAGCTTAAATTGTGAATTTGAATTGGAAGTACTACTATGAACTCTTAGTATATATATATTTTTTAATTTTTTAATTTTGCTATCATTAATGTACAATTACATGAACAGCATTATGGTTACTAGATTCCCCTATTATCAAGTCCCCACCACATATGCCTTTACAGTCACTGTTCATCAGCATAGTAAGATGCTACACAATCACTACTTGTCTTTTCTGTGTTTTGCTACCTTCCCCATGTCACCCCCCTTCGTTATACATGTTAATTGTAATGACCCTTTTTTCCCTTTGTCCCTCCCTTCCCACCCATCCTTCCCAGTCCCTTTCCCTTTGGTAACTGTTAGTCCATTCTTGGATTCTGTGAGTCTGCTGCTGTTTTATTCCTTGAGCTTTTTCTTTGTTCTTATATTCCACAGATGAGTGAAATCATCTGATACTTGTCTTTCTCCACCTGGCTTATTTCACTGAGCATAATACTTTCTAGCTCCATCCATATTGTTGCAAATGGTAGGATTTGTTTTATTATTATGGCTGAATAATATTCCATTGTGTATATGTACCATATATTCTATATTCATTCATCTACTGATGGACACTTAGGTTGCTTCCATTTCTTAGCTATTGTAAATAGTGCTGCGATAAACACAGGGGTGCATATGAATTTTTCAAACTGGGCTGCTGTATTCTTAGGGTAAATTCCTAAGAGTGGAATTCCCGGGTCAAATGGTATTTGTATTTTTAGTTTTTTGAGGAACCTCCATACTGCTTTCCACAATGGTTGAACTAGTTTACATTCCCACCAGCGGTGTAGGAGGATTCCCCTTTCTCCACATCCTCACGAACATTTGTTGTTCCTAGTCTTTTCAATGTTGGCCATCCTAACTGGTGTGCGGTGATATCTCATTGCATTTTTAATTTGCATTTCTCTGATGATTAGGGATGTGGAATATCTTTTCATGTGCCTGTTGGCCATCTGAATTTCTTCTTTGGAGAAGTGTCTGTTCAGCTCCTCTGCCCATTTTTTAATTGGCTTATTTGCTTTTTGTTTCCGGAGGTGTGTGAGTTCTTTATATAATTAGGATGTCAGCCCCTTATCAGATATGCCATTTATGAATATATTCTCCCATACTGTAGGATGTCTTGTTGTTCTGCTGATGGTGTCTTTGCTGTACAGAAGCTTTTTAGTTTGATGTATTCCCACTTGTTCATTTTTGCTTTTGATTCTCTTAGCTGGGGAGATATGTGCATGAAGAAGCTGATCATGTTTATGTCCAAGAGATTTTTGCCCAAATTTTTTTCTAAGAGTTTTATGGTTTCATGACTTACATTCAGGTCTTTGATCCATTCTGAGTTTACTTTTGTGTATGGGGTTAGACAATAATCCAGTTTCATTCTCTTACATGTAGCTGTCCAGTTTTGCCAACACCAGTTGTTGAAGAGGCTGTCATTTCCCCATTGTATATCCATGGCTCCTTTATCGTATATTAATTGACCATATATGCTTGGGTTTATATCTGGGCTCTCTAGTCTGTTTCATTGGTCTATGGGTCTTTTCTTGTGCCAGTACCAAATTGTCTTGATTACTGTGGCTTTGTAGTAGAGCTTGAAGTCAGGGAGCATAATTCCCCCTGCTTTATTCTTCCTTCTCAGGAATGCTTTGGCTATTTGGGGTCTTTGTGGTTCCTCATGAATTTTAGAACTATTTTCTCTAGTTCATTGAAGAATGCTGTTGGTATTTTGATAGGGATTGCATTGAATCTGTAGATTGCATTAGCAGGATGGCCATTTTGACAATATTGATTCTTCCTATCCATGAGCATGGGATGTGTTTCCATTTATTGGTTTCTTCTTTAATTTCTCTCATAAGTGTCTTATAGTTTTCAGAGTATAGGTCTTTCACTTTCTTGGTTAGGTTTATTCCTAGGTATTTTATTCTTTTTGATGCAATTGTGAATGGAATTGTTTTCCTGATTTCTATTTCTGCTAGTTCATTGTTAGTGTATAGAAATGCAACAGATTTCTTTGTATTAATTTTGTATCCCACAACTTTGCTGAATTCAGATATTAGATCTGGTAGTTTTGGAGTAGATTCTTTAGGGTTTTTTACGTACAATATCATGTCATCTGCAAACAGGGACAGTTTGACTTCTTCCTTGCCAGTCTGGATGCCTTTTATTTCCTTGTGTTGTCTGATTGGCGTGGCTAGGACCTCCAGAACTATGTTGAATAAGAGTGGGGAGAGTGGGCATCCTTGTCTTGTTCCTGATCTTAAAGGAAAAGCTTTCAGCATCTCACTGTTAAGTATAATGTTGGCTGTGGGTTTGTCAAATATGGCCTTTATTATGTTGAGGTACTTGCCCTATATACCCATTTTGTTGAGAGTTTTTATCATGAATGGGTGTTGAATTTTGTCGAATGCTTTTTCAGCATCTATGGAGATGATCATGTGGTTTTTGTCCTTCTTTTTGTTGATGTAGTGGATGATGTTGATGGATTTTTGAATGTTGTACCATCCTTGCATCCCTGGGATAAATCCCACTTGATCATGGTGTATGATCCTCTTGATGTATTTTTGAGTTTGGCTTGCTAATATTTTGTTGAAAATTTTTGCATCTATGTTCATCAGGGATATTGGTGTGTAGTTTTCTTTTTTTGTGGGATCTTTGCCTGGTTTTGGTATTACAGTGATGCTGGCCTCATATATTGAGTTTGGGAGTATTCCTTCCTCTTCTACTTTTTGGAAAACTAATGAGGATGGGTATTAGATCTTCACTGAATGTTTGATAAAATTCAGCAGTGAAACCATTTGGTTCAGGAGTTTTGTTCTTAGGTAGTTTTTTGATTACCACTTCAATTTCCTTGCTGGTATTTGGTCTATTTAGATTTTCTGTTTCTTTCTGGGTCAGCCTTGGAGGGTTGTATTTTTCTAGAAAGTAGTCCATTTCTTCTTTTTTATCTAGTTTTTTACCATATAATTTTTCATAGTATTTTCTCTTAATCTTTGTATTTCTGTGGTGTCCATAGTGATTTTTCCTTTCTCATTTCTGATTCTGTTTATGTATGTAGACTCTCTTTTCTTCTTGATAAGGCCAGCTAGGGGTTTATCCATTTTGTTTATTTTCTTGGAAGAACAGCTCCTGCTTTCATTGATTCTTTCAATTGTTTTATTCTTCTCAATTTTATTTAGCTTTATTTAATCTTTATTATGTCCCTCCTTTTACTGACTTTGGGCCTCATTTGTTCTTCCTTTTCTAGTTTCATTAAATGTGAGTTTGGACTGTTCATTTGGGATTGTTCTTCTTTCCTGAGGTAGGCCTATATTGCAATATATTTCCCTCTTAGCATGGCCTTCGCTGTGTCCCACAGATTTTGCAGTGTTGAATTATTGTTGTCATTTGTCTCCATATATTGCTTGATCTCTGTTTTTATTTGGTCATTGATCCATTGATTATTTAGGAGCATGTTATTAAGCTTCCATGTGTTTGTGGTGTTTTTTGTTTTCTTTGTGTAATTTATTTCTAGTTTCATACCTTTGTGATCTGAGAAGCTGGTTGGTACCATTTCAATCTTTTTGAATTTACTGAGGTTCTTTTTTTGGCCTAGTATATGATCTATTCTTGAAAATGTTCCCTGTGCTCTTGAGAAGAATGTGTACCCTGTTGCTTTTGGATGGAGTGTTCTCTTGATGTCTATAAGGTCCATCTGTTCTAATACATTATTCAGTGCCTCTGTCTCTTTACTTATTTTCTGTCTGGTTGATCTGTCCTTTGGAGTGAGTGGTGTGTTTAAGTCTCTTAAAATGAATCTCACAGTATATTTTATCCTAAAAAAGAAAAAAGCATTTTCCATCTCTACCTACTGAAAAAAATCTAGAAACAAGGACACAGAATGAAGGAGTGTCCAGATTATGGTCTCTAGTTACCCCTTCCCACTAAAAGAAACCAGAGCTTCCTCAGGAAAATGGCTAATTCCTCATTAGAGACAAAAAGGAATATTATTTGAGCCTCAAATTGTGTCATTCAAGAAAGCAAGAAAGTTATGGGGGAATACTTGAGTAATGCAAAAATCCTGGACAATGGGGATGGAGGGGTGGGGAAAAAAAGTCTCAGCACCCAAGTTGAAGAGTCTATTCCTGGACACAAAGAATACTTTGAACATTAAGTATTCCAACTGCAGTTGACTGAAATACATCAAATATGCTTAAATTCATAAGCTCATAAAGACTCATATGACCCTAAATCCACAAGAGACATCTTTGCCAAACTTGCTATTTTGAAAGCTTTTAGATAAAAGAAAAGGAACATACAGATTTACCTTCTTTCTATGAATGTACCTCAGGTAACCAAATAGTTGATGATAGGAAGTTTCTCTTTATGGAAGTATTCCAGTTAGTAAATGAAGATGCAATAATTGAATTAGAATGTTATTAATATTTTGCAACCTCTAATGCATTAATGGAGGTAGGCAATGACCATCAGTGGCTGCCAACACACAAAAAGAGGAGTCGTGTAGACATTTATGCCTCATACAGAAGTATACATCCAACCTATAAAGTATGCCACCTGCCAAAAAATATTTTGACCCTGAATCTTATCAGTGGTCCTCCGAATAAGAGACATTTGGCAATGTCTGGAGATGCTTTTGGGTGTCACATGTGGGAGAGAGAGTGCTAGTAGCATCTACTGGTTAGAGGCCAGGGTTCCTGCTGAACCTCCAATACCACATAGGACAATTCCCTGCAATGAAAAATTGTCCCCAAATGTCAATAGTGCTGAACTTGAATAATGCCACTTTAGATCAGATAATCAGTTTATATACAATTAATATATAGTGGACAGAGAAACATATCAGATGACATCATAGGAATGCAATCAATAAAATCCAGATCATGGGAAACTATACAAGATAGTTAAACTGGTTTCTTCAATGAATAACTTGCAAAGGAGAGAGAGAGATATTGGGAACCCATATAACTAAAAGAGACCTATGAAAAAGATCATTCTATCCTGATTCAAACAAATTGTGAAATAGATAAATAAGTAGAAACCTTTGAATAGTAACTGAATATTTGACAATACTAAGGAATTATCTTTTTAGGTGTTACAATGTTACTATGGTTATGTTTAAAAGAGAGTACTTATCTTTTAGAGTGGTATTTATCTTTTGGAGATATATACTGAAATATTTACAGGTGAAATATTATGATCTGAGATTTCCTTCAAAATAATTTAAGATGGGTGTGGGTGGATGGATGTGCGTGTAGATGAAATTAGATCGGCCGTAAGTTATAATTGTTGAATTGGGTGGCTAAGTACAGGAAGGTTCACTCTGGTATGTTAAAATTGTGCACAATAAAAAGTTAAAAGACTTTAATCATTTATTGTATAAATTGGTGGTAATAACAGTTGATAGTTTTTTTTTAATGTCACTTACTTTGAAATAGAACAGTGGCATCTTTTTCTCAGCTATCCATTAGTGCATAAAAATTGTTCCAAAATTTTGCAGATTCAAACTGAAATCTCATAGAGTTTCTAAGTGTCAGGAATCTGGGAGCCTCTCAGGCAGATGGTTCTGGCTCAGTATCTTTCACAAACTGCAGTCAAGGTAGTGGCTGGGGCCACAGTCACCTGAAGGCTTGAATGTACTTGGATGATCCTCCTTCAAGATGGCTCACTCGCAAGGCTGTTGGCCGGAGGCCTCAGTTCATTGTTATGAGGCCTCTCTCCAGGGCTGCTAGAGTGTTCTGATGGCATGGCAGCTAGATTCTCTCACAGTAAGCAATCCAAGAGAAAGAATAAGCAGGAGACTGCAGTGCCGTTTGTGACCTAGTCTTAGAAGTCGTACTGTCACTTCTGCCATATTTTATTCATTAGAAATGAGTCATTAAGTCCAACCGATACTCATGGAATGGGAAATTAGGATCCACCTATCGAAGGGCGTTTTGAAGAATTGCTGGATATTCTTAACTATCACAGTTGGTCTCCTTTTTCTTTTTCTTTTGATTTTACTGGTCTATGACATCTGAAAGCGAAAGAAACTGTAGTCTCAGAAATTTATCCTAGTATAAAAAAGACTGCGGAGTCTATTTTCAATATATTGAGGGGCTGCACCTACATTTCACTCCTGAGGTTACGATGCTGCCTTCCTCATTATCAGGAGAATTGATCTAACTGGAACTCTGATTATATGTAATAGTAAATTATTTTTAAAGGTAAAAATGATAATATTGAAACAATTTGAAAGAAACATAGAAGGATAAAGATTTTTAGTTAGGAAAATACTGAAGGGTAGGATAAATTCTGAAGGATAAATTCATTTGCAGTATCACTAAAAATTCTCAATGAGTTTAAAGAAGAGCAAATATATAGGATTGTTATAAGCAAATGAACAAAAGCCAACTCTTAGCTTCTCATCTCCCAAATATCCCCAGGCTCATTATAGTCAGAAACATCCACAGTAGGCTGAATATAATCCTGTAATTTCCTTTATAGGAAACCATATCTTGTGCAAAACACTTGATATAAACTGAACAAGGACACTGCTTCCTCTCCACCTCCCAGGCATTCACCCTGGCTTTGTAGCAACTCTCAGATACGCTGTAGGTTCCTTTTTGCATGTCTTCATCCTCTATCATACCAGACACTCTCGAAAGGTAGTAGTTCCTGGACCCAGGCTGCATGATCACCTGAGGTGCTTATTTAAAGACACATTTGGAGAGCCAAACCCACACCTATCAAATCAGAAAATTATAGATTGTGGCCCAGGAATATGCATCTTTAATAAGATCCCCCCAGATGACTTTTTTTGATTGATAAAGCTCAAGAACTACAGGATTAGGTGTGAACATCCTGAGAACAGGTCTGAGTCTTACTCATCTCTGCATTCTTAGTCTCTCACTCTGTACCCTTATACTTTTCCTGGCTTGGCCAACCCTAACAGTCTAGTATAACAGCGTTAGATAAGTGTGTATGAAATTGAAGTGAGTTGGGAAAATACTATGAAGCTTTAACTCCACAAAGTCATGAAGGGATTCTATGTGCAAAGACTCTTTGGCCCTGTATGAGTCTGGTGAGGTGGTAATGTGATGTCTTTGCCTGTCTACCATCTGTGATTTCTTGTGGCAATATCACTTTAGTTTTCTTTAGGGGAGTCACTCCTCTTTCATGCTCCATTCTTACAGTTTGAGAGGCCCCGATACTACTTTCTCTACAAAGGAAATGAGCATGTTTCTCAGGTCTGGCCAATCAGAGTACATATTCCCCCAGACTACTGTGATTGGTTCAAAATGGGTAAGTGACCCAGTGAAAACTCTATCCAAGATTTGCCGTTAGGAAAGAGGTGGTTTCTTCACGCTGAATTTGCTAAGCTGTGGAACCTGAGTCTGGATTTTCTAATGACCTATCTTTGCCTCCACCTAATCTACTTTCTGTTTTAATAGATTTGTCTATTTTTGACTGTTCATATAAATAGAATCATACAATATGTGGATTTTATTTTTCCTTTGGTGGATGGCTTCTGTCATTTAGCATAGTGTTTTCATGGTTCATCCATGTGGTAGAATATATCAGTGATTCATTCCTTTTTTGTTTTGTTTTGTTTTTTCAATTTCCTCTATTTTTAATATCACGCAGTAGGATGGTACATTTGTTATAATTGATGAATCAATATTGATACATTGCTATTAACTAAATTCATAGTTTACAGTAGGGTTCACTGTTTGTGTTTTACAGTTCTATGGGTTTTGACAAATGTATAATATCATGTATCCACTATTATAGTATCATATAGAATAGTTTCTGATGCCTTAAATATCCCGTGTGTTCCACCTATTCATTTCTCCTTCTGAACTCATTTCTCAATGCTCCCTGACCAGGCCTGGTCTTTTTACTGCCTGAATAGTTTTGCCTTTTCTAGAATGTCATACAGTTGGAATCACACAGTATGTAACCTTTTCAGATTTGCTTCTTTCACTCAGTAATAAGTGATTTTAAGCTTTCCCCATGTCTTTTTGTGGCTTGACAGCTCATTTCCTCTTAATGTTGAATGATGTTACATGTCTGGATGTACCTCTGTAATTATATCCATTCACTTATTGAAGGACATCTTGGGTTGCTTCTAATTTTTGGCAATTATGAATAAAGCTGCTATAAACATTCATCTGCAGGTTTTTGTGCAGACGTAAGTTTTCAACTCATTTGGATAAATACTAATGTAATTGTAGTTATGCAATTGCTGAATCTTATGGTAAGATGATGTTTGGCTTTGTAAGAAACGGCCAAACTGTCTTCCAAAGTGGATGTACATTTTGACTCACCAGCAGTGAAGGAGACTTCCTGTCACTCCACATCCTTGCTTCATTCTTTTTTATTGCTGAATAATGTCCCCCTGTAAGGGCATGCTTCATTTTGCTTATCCATTCATCAGTTAATGGACATCTGGGTACCCCTTGACTTTTAATAGATCAGTAAATTCCTTTTTATAGTTAAGCATTTTTAAAACAGTGAAAAGTTGTAACAGATGGTTCTGAATCAAATATTGGAACATGTGACTTGATGAGTAATGAGTATGATTTGGTGGAGACAGTGAATAAATATGGGAACTCAAGACAGTCCTGGAAAATCAGGACTGTAACATTTATGTGACAATGTCACATTTGTTTATTAGGCCTCAATTCACATTTGAGGTTTCAAAATTATAAATCATGTTTTATAATTATTATATGGTGGTTTCAAGTTTGGCCATTGGTGCCTAAAAATTTGTGTTCTGAGTGTTTATTACCAGCTGGTCATCCACTTCTCTCACTTTCACGGTCAATGAAGATGGTTTATGGTTGTCTGTAAAGCAAGAGTCAAGTTCCTACCTGCCCTCTCTTGAAGGCTCTGAAACAAGCACACAAATGTTTTCAGATATTAGAAGTGTTTTTAATGCTAATAATTATGAGAAAACAGAGTAAAATCACAACCAGTGGTTCTCCAAGAATCACAAGCAATCTATAAAAGTATTGGTTATGGTTCTCTCTGGTCATCATCTAAAAATGGAGCTGAGGCTGCTGTCTTCTAGCTCAGCATTCCAACCTTCCCTTGGGAGAGGGCAATCTGTTTGTCACAAAGGGGCTGGACTGTATGACCTGTGAGTTTCTTGGAACTCTGACAGTCTGTAATCTCAATCAGCTACTCAGCTAACACTATTCACAGTACATTTAGCGAATAAGGTGTAGAAGAAGGAGCACAGACTTTGGAAACCAGAAAGAGCTGGGTTTGAAACCCAGTGTATTATTTTCCATAGCTGTGTAACAAATGACCACAAACTTAGTGGCTTGAACACACATTAATTATCTCAAAGTTTCTGTGGGTGAGGTTCAGGCATGGCTTAGCTGGGTTCTGTGCTTCAGGGTCCTAAAAGGTTAGAATCAAGGTGTCAGCCAGGACTGGGTTCTCATCTGGAAACTCAGCTTCTAAGCAGTTACTTTAACTATTTGGATGTGTAGGTTTATGCATTTCATCAAATTTGGGAAGTTTTTCTCACAATTTCTTCAAATATCCTTTCTGCCCCTTTCTTTGTCTTCTCTTTCTGGAACCTCCATTATGCATGTGTTGATACACTTGAAAGCATCCCATGTCTAATTTTTTATTTTTAAAGCTTCTCAAAGTATGGTCCTTAAGCCAGAAGTATAAACACCACCTCGGAGTTACTAGAAATGTTAAATTCTTAGGTCCTACCTCAGATATACTGAAGAAATTGTGGGGATGAGTCCCAGAAATCTGTTTTTACAAGCCCTCCAGGCAATTCTGATGCATACTAAAGTTTGAGAACCACTAGTTTAGACAGTTTTGAGTTTATTGATTTAGGCTAGCCATAAGTCTTTTAATTAATTGATTCAGTAAATTAATTCTAGTCACACTTATTGAACTCCTACTAGGTGCTAAGCACTGGGGGATACAATGATAAGACACTATTCCTGCTCTAAGTGGTATGACACAATTCTTGCACTTACTGGATCACAAGATATTATTAGAAAGGCTGCCACATAAGTAGGTTATAAGAGGATATATATGCAAAAATGTAGTTGTGAGTAGTTATTGTGAGAGCACTGGATATGAAATTCAACCTAAAACTTCTGCAGTATAAGCATCAGTTCCAGGCTGAGGTGAGAAAAATTCCATAGAACCTTATGGTTTGAACAAAGGTGATGATGAGATAGCAGTGTGGGAAGAAGTGTGGGCAACTTTCTCTATGAACTGGAAAGACTCCATTCCTACCATGGTCCCCAAATCCAATGCCCTACTGCTGGCCAAGTATACTTTTATCCTTATTAAAATGGAAGTATTTGTGGAAGTGACTTTAAGGCAAGGCATATGTCATTTATCATTTACTGTGAAAGAAGAATTCACGAGATTAAAAAATTTGTAATGGGCAATTTCAAATGTAAACAAAAGTAGAAAGAATTGTATCAAACTCCTATGTACTTATAATCCAACTTTTGGCTAGTTTTGAGATAGAGGACCAAATTCGATCAGGTTTTTCAAAGTTGTTGAGTAAATAAAGTAAGATGATATGTAAAGCCGTTAGCATAGAGCCTTACTTGCAGTAGGCTTTCAGTAATGGCTTGTGTACCAGTCAGGATTCAATCAAAAAAGCAGAACTACTAGGGGTTTACTATAGGGATTTGACCTTATGCAAATGTTGGAGCTGGTTTCATGGTCTGTGTGAGGCTGTTTTTGTGCCTGGTGGTAGAGCCTAAAGTCAGTAGGATATGCTAGAAGCTGCATCAGTTTCTTGCTCCTCCAGTTCTCCAACTTCAGTGATGTGAGTGACCAGCAGAAGACTGTGTCCTTCATGGTGGAGGTAAATGCACAGCTGGCGCAGCAGCTGGAGTTCCTAAAGTCGGATCAGGTGGGAGCTGGAGGAAGTATGGGCCTGGCTGCTGCCACATGCCAATAAGGTCAGCAGAAGATAAGTATGTGAGCTGCCCTGAAGTGACCTTTCAAACATAAAAAATGTGGCTGTGACTTCCCTTTTGCCTTCCAAGTCTCATACAAGATGTTTCTTATGGCTTGCTAGCCCAGAATTATGTAGGGAAGGGGATTCAGGGATATGTAGCTTTGTCATCTATTACTGTATACCAAACAACCTCCAAACCCATAGCTTAAAATACTAACAGTCATTTTGTTTAGCTCAGGAATATGCAATTTGGGCCGGGCTCAGTGAGGACAGCTCATCTGTGCTCCATATGGTGTCAGCTAGGGCGTCTCCAGACTGGTCGGAGGCTGGCTGAGGACTGGAATCTCATGTCTGTCTGGCTCACTCTCATGTCTGTCTGGCATGGCAGCTTCATCATACCCACATTTATGGGTGGTTCAGGGTTCCAAAGATATATGACCTGAGAGAGAAAGAGAAAGAGGGAGAGGCAGATGGAGTTTCTATTCTGGTTCTGCCATGTATTAACTACTTTAAATAGGTCATTTATTCCCTCTGAATCTCAGTTATTGAATTTAAAAAATTAGGACTTGTTTTGGGGTCGTTCAGAATAGCCTGAAGCAATCATTTGAGTGAAAATAGCTTGTTTGGGAGTTAATCCCAGGATGTATCAAAAGGGAACTGGGAAGGAAACAGGAGGTAAGGAAGCCAGTAAAAGTACTTAATCGAGCAAGTTACCACCATAGGCAACTAGAACTTAAAACCTCTGGGGAGCCCTAGGAAACAATGTAGAATCTATGTCTCAGACCTATCTCACCCAAGGGTTGAGGGAGCTGGGGTATATACACATCAGTCCCTGGTTGAGGACTCTGGGGGGCATTAATTCCCCAGCACCTTTGGCCTTCTGAGTTCCGTGAAGGCAGGAAAAACACTTAGACAAAGCGATATAAGTGCTCTTGGAGAAAAATTAAACAGGTTTGCACTGAAAATAGTATGAGCTGAAGGGATATGAGCAGGACACTGACAGGGTTTGCTACAGAGGATAGTAATTGCTTTTCAAAGTTGTTGAGTAATTAAAGTAAGATGATATACAAAAATCTACTTCTGGTGCAATGGCTTCTCTCTTTGCTTTGGCATTCCCCATAGCGGGATTCATGGGAGGCCCTCGGAGATCCTGGAGCTTTCAACACTCCCCACATCACCACTGCCAGCTTTCTAAAAGGCAGTCTCAAGTAATGGCAGTAATATACATGGATTACCCACCTCTCTCAGTGGATTTCAGGGCCCATCTACCTACACCTCTATAGCCTGCTACCCTATAGGAGCTCAGATCTCCCCTGTTGGTTCCTCATAACCGAGTCTTACCTACATAGGGCTACTTACCTTCCTTAATCATACACGAGCTCCATCCCTTCCAGAAGCCCCTAACCTCAGCAGTGTGTTTTGGAACTCATGATCTTGTGAAGTCCAAGAATGGCTGCAAATCCACCTTATTATTGTTGATATTAGACTCCTGACTTTGTAGTCATTTGATAGTTAACATCTCTGAATGTTTTTGAGCAGAGTGACATAATTCAATCTTTAGGAAGATTTTGGTGTGCAGGATTGTAAGAGGACAAGAAATAAAGAAAACCAGTGTGTGCCTGAAGTTATTACAACTCCCCATTTTGAAACATGGCCGAAGGGAGAACCTGACTTGGCATGAAGGGCGGGAATGTAAATGAAGAGAAGGATGTGAAAGAGGCAAAGCTTGGCGTCTCGTAAGCAATGGCTTGGTATCTCGGAAGACTCGGGTTCTAGTGCAGGGTGGCACCTCCAGCTTTGCAATGTTCCTGGAGTCTTTCCCAATGTGTAAGGCGGGAATGCCAGTACCTCCAAGGGTTACAAGTGGGGAGCGAGGGGATAGCGCCAGCAGCGCGCTCAGCACGGTGTCTGCAACAGGGTAAGCGCGCCAATCCCGTTTTGTCTTCCAAGAAAAAGGAGGGGGAGATAATACCATCCACATCTCAGGGGTTGCCGTAAGTAGTGAGGTTAAATACCGGATAAGTAGTACGATCCAGAACCAGCTCGTCCCCTCCCCTTGCCCCCACGCCGGGAGCGACCCCACGGAGATGCTGGAGGAGACAAGCAGCAGAGCCTCGGCTCGCAGGGTGCCCCACAACGCGCTCCCTCCCATGGCGCGCTGTTGCCGGGGCCCGGGCACCACCCAGCTCCAGCGCGGCCCAATGGCGGCGCGGCCCAGGCACCGCCCAGTCCCAGCGCGGCCCAATGGCAGCGCGTCAGGGCACCGCCCTGTTCCTGTGCGGGCCAATAGCGGCGTGGTCAGGTGGGGGGCCCGTCCCAAGCCGGGCGCGGAGGCGGGGAGGTGGCCGCCGGCTCCGCCCCGCTCCCCTCTGACCCGGTGTCTCGTCTCTCCGTCTTCCTGTTCCAAACCACGTGGACGCGCTGGGGGCCCCGGGGCTGAGGGAGGGAACCAGGGTGGCCACCGCCACTGTCGCCTCCGCTGCTCGGGTCGCGACCCTTACGCCCGTTCGAAGTCGCCGCGTCCCGGCTGCCCTCGCCTTTGCGGAGCGCGCGCACATGGCGACCCAGGCGCACTCCCTCAGCTACACGGGCTGCAACTTCTTGCGCCAGCGTCTCGTCTTGTCCACCCTGAGCGGACGGCCTGTCAAAATCCGAAAGATTCGGGCCAGAGACGACAACCCTGGCCTTCGAGGTAACTCGCGGCGGGCGGCGCGCGGCGCGCGAGGTGGTGGTGGGGGCCGAGGGGAGACGGAACTGCTGCCCCGGGGGCTGGCGCGCGGGGAGCCTCCTCCTTCCGCGGCGCGGTGGGCAGGGCGCGAGGCCTGTCGCGCCCACCCCGAACGCGCGCGAAGCTGGAGGGAGACGGGGTCCGGCCCCGAGGGTGTGCTCAGCTCCGCGCAGCGCTCGGCGTCTCCGGGGCGCCGGTAGTAAACAGCTGCACGTTTTCCAGCGTTGCGCGTTGCCGTGTATCCCAGGCGTCGCCCCCTCGTTTGCCTTCAGTCCCTCTTCCCCTCCCCACAAACCGCTCAAAGGAGAAAAACAGTTTGTTGGACCCAAACGTGGTGAATGGGCAGACGTAAAGATGAAGAAGATTTGGAGAGAAAAGTACCACTGGTTGGTTCCGTGCCCTGTCCCAAAACAGGTCTCACAAACAGCTGCCCCCTTGGACACAGGCTGTCCCTGTCGCCATGATTTCTCGGCTGCTCTCAAACCTTTCTCCTTGGGTGTGGATTAAGGAATATTTTAAAATTCTGTTTGTTGTTCAGCGGTGACTGTGATTGAAGTGCGTAGGACAGGAGCTTTGAGAAAAATTTTTACAGTCATGGGCCCAATTGCCTTGACTTCAGTAAAGGGTTGGTGACAAGCGCTAAACTACAGGTTTCCAAGCTCCCTTTTGCCCTACAAAGGTGGATAGATTAAAAATAAGCCCATTTAAACCCATATCGAGTTAAATGGAGCCAATTTGTAACTGGTCCCCTGGAATAAGACACATGCATCTAAAGCTCTTGTATGGTTATCCCAAATTGGGAGACTCCGTTAAAGAAAAAAAAGGAAAAACCTATCTGCAAATTGAAGGAGAGGGTTTGTGGTTGGTCCTGGAAGCTTTCTTGGTCGTGTGGAAATGTTTACTTTTGCACTGGCTCGTTGCAGTAGGCGGCCAGTCCATTTCATCATCTGAATGTATTTTCTGGACAGTTAGATTTCTGCCTCTCTTCAGTGGTGATTGGTTGCACATGAGGGGAAAGTGCCATGTCATTGATGAGGATAGAAGGTTAGGAAGGAAAGAACCAGAAGCCCCTCCATACTGTGGTGAGGAATCTGGTGACCAGGAAGGACTTGTGTTGGTACCTGATTCTGGTCCTTGTTCTACTGTCAGAAACACTGGGGAAAGTAAGGAGGGACCTCTAGAGTGGTTTATGCCAGTCGCTCTTCCCCTCAGCATCTCTTGCCATTATTTTGAGTCTGCTTGGGCAAAGCGGTTGCTTGACGGCTCCACTCTGTGGCATTCGCAGCCAGCTCTCCCTCACTCTAGATGAGCCTAGAGAACTTGCACTAGCTGGGTATGGTAAGAAGACAGGCTTCTTCCATGAACGCTGGACATAGCTTTTTTTTTTTTCTCTCTAGAGAAATAAACGTGGTTTAGTCTGGAGACCTGAGATTTCTCAGGGAAATGTAGGGCCCATCAGTACAATTTAGTGTTTGTTTCCTGACAGGTGTCCTCCTAACTAATATTTAATGTTCAAAGTATGCATCACCGCTCTCTCCCCCTTCCACTGTGGACATCTCTTCACTGCCACAGGTGGGAACTCCCATTTCTTCTAACAGGACTTCGCCACTTGGTACTTGCCTGAAAGGATGCCAGACCCTGGTACCTGGGGGAGGTAGTACTTGTTGGCAGATATGCTGGTATTTTATGGGAAACACTATGTAGAACATTATTTGCCTTACCTTATTAATATACCAGGGGAAAAATGAGGCCCCTAATTTAGATCTCTTTGTGCTGGCTTCAAGGCCTCAGAAACCTTATTGATGTTTGCTTAACTTCTTATGAGGGAACTGAGGTATGCATATGTGCATGCGTTCATAAACATACATGTATGTATATATATGCACATATACATGCACACATACACATAAATACATGTACCCCTGACACATGATATGTGGTCACAGTCAAGCGAGTCCTTAGTAGCTAGATGAGATGCAGCAGTGAGCCTTGTTGTCAGGCATCTATTTCTTTCTGACTATCCCTGACTCAGATTCTGAGAGTTGGAAAAAACTCAGTGCATGTTCAGTAGTCTTCAGCTCAAGTGTAAGAATTCACATCTTTTGAAGGTGCTTGCTTAAAGATCCCTCCTGGCATGGGATTTGGAGGGTGGGGGCAAAGGCTTTCTGCTTCAGGGGCAGCCATTCAGAAAAGGTTTATTGAGCCCCTTAAAGGTCTGTTGAGTATGTGCAAAGCTTTGTGGGGATGGGAAGGTGAGAAGCAGGTTGCCTCACTCTCAGGAGTTTTCTAAGAAGGAAGAGGTTGAAGGAGTAGCTTGAGTAACGCTGTAGGAAGAGCTGGATGTTTTAGAGGAGCTCAGCAGAACTAGAGCAGAGAGTTCCACGGGGAAAGTGAAGGGAGGTTTTATGGATCTGCTTCTGATCGGGACAGATAGGATTGAGATAATGACTGCAGGATTCATTGTTGGTGAAAGAAACAGCTTTTAAGCCAGAAGTTCTTTATTTTCTTTATTATTTTGAGGTGAAGTCCTTAATTTGTCATGGTCTTAGTAGCTTGGTGGCTAAGAGCCTGGGCTCAGAGTTAGACCTTGGTTTGAGTTCTGGTTCTGCTTTTGCTATTAGCTCTTGGATGTTGAGCAACATAGCTGAGACTCAGTTTTTTCATCTGTAAAGTGAGGCCAGTACTACTGACTTCCCAGAGTCATTGTGAGTATTGAATGGAACAACATTCCAAAGTACACTGAACAGTGTCTAGCATGTAGGAAGAATGACTGTTAGCTTGTTGTTTTATTATTATGCAACTTCTATGGGTATAGTTCTGCCCTCTAGCATCCGAAATCTGTTCCTGCTTCTATGTGGAAACTTTTCAAATATATAAAGACAGTTATTCCTTTTCTTTGTCTTATCTTTCAGTCTACAGGTCTCTTTTTAGGTGATGGCTTCCAAATATTTGTGTGTTATAAGTACAATTTAGTGGTTTTCAACCAGGGGCATTTTGCTCCTCAGGGGACATTTGACAACATTTGGAGACATTTTTAGTTGTCACAAACTAGAAGCCTGCTCCTGGCATCTAGTGGGTCAAGCCCAAGGATGACACCAAACATTCTATAATGCACCAGACACCTCCCCACACAAAGAATTATTCTGTTCAAAGTGTCGGTAGTGCTGATGTTGAATTATGCAGCCACATGTGTAGGTTTTGCTTCACTCGTGAGGAACTTGAACAATTACATTGTCTCAGTCTACTCTTGTCAGTGAGGAAATAAATATTTTTTTGTTGTGTTTTACTGAATGTAAGGCAGCCAAGACATAGTTAAGTAAGAAAGCTGATGAAGTTGAACATCCACCGTGTGACAGAGCTGGAAGGAGACTGCAGCCAGCTCTGGCTTGGAGGGCCTTTTCTCCCACCTAACTGCTTATGGACTTGAATGTTCTTCATCATGTTAGAAAGCAGCTGTCGGAAGTGACTCTGTCTCTCTCTGGATTTCATGACGGTGTCTTGGAGGGTTAGGTTGAGTTAACAAGTTCTGTGTAAGGTGAGGTCCAAATGGAAATAATTACATAAGAATGTAATTGTTTGCTTAAAGTGGAACACAGAAAGGTGGCCTTGGAGGGAGCACCGCTTTAGCAGTTTGTTAGGACACAGGACTCCTGCTACTCAAGTGGAACAGGTCATCTGACTAAGCCTCACTGTCTTCCCCTGTGCAATTGGAAAGGAGTTATTTGGCTCCACGGGAGTGCTGCACATGGCTTAAGCAGATGAAATTCTGAAAAAGGAGGGGCAAGTGTAGTTTTATAGTTTTAATCAAAAAAATTCTTGTAAATGTGCTGCGGAAACATGCTACAGAGAGATCCTTTGAAAGGAAAACATCTTTTGGTATCCCCATTGTTTTGGGGATTAATCTGGCTGTTAATAAATTGGATCTTCTAAAAGAAGGATTGTAAGGGAAAACTTTATTTTTCTCCTCTACTCTGAATACTTTTGACATCAGATGTATGGGTTTTTTCCAGCACAAAGCAATTTTCCAATTCCCAGCGACATCCACTGGGTGTCCTACAAAGTTAATACAGTTCTAACACCATCTACACAGAGATAGCATCAGATCCCACAGGGAAAGGGCTGAGTTCTACAAGACAGTCCCCACCCTTCACATGCCAGTCACAGGTCCCAGTTACAAGTTCAGGCCACTGGTACTTCTGATCAAGTGGCTATAAATCTGGGGTCTCCACAGTCCTTGGGTCTGATAATTGCTAAAGCAGCTCAAAAGCTCAGGTTCATTTCACAAAGTAAAAATTTCATTAAGTAAATGTTCACAAAGTAAACATTTATTTACATTTATCAGTTTATCATAAAGGATTCAGATGAAGAGGTATATAGAGCTGAGTTCCAGAGACAGGACAGAGCAGGAGCTTCTTTTCAGGTGGAACCAGGGTGCCCCCTTCCAGCATGTAGATTCATTCACCAACCTGGAAGTTCTCTCCTTGTTCAAGCTCTTAATCGCTCGAAGAGGTCAGTGGGTGGGGCTGAAAGTTCCAGTTCTCTAATTATGTGGGCTTTCTGGTGACCAGCCCCTGCCTGAGGCTGTCTAGGGGCTCCTCCCTAAGTTACCTGAACCCAACAAACTCTGGAGTGCTCAAAAGGGGCTCCTTATGGGTAACTTTTAAAGGACACACCCATCATTTTGGAACCTCCATGGGTTTCAGGAGCTCTGTGCCAAGAACCAGAAACAAAAAATGAATACATTTCTTACTGTACTACAAGATTGTACCTATATGTCTTCCAGTATAGCCTGAAACTCAGAGCTGTTGATAAATAACTGGAATTGGGATGACTGTATTAATGATAGTAGATGTAATACTGTCTCATTGATTAGGAAACTGCCTCCTTGTGCCTCTATTGACTGTTAAAGTTTGCTCTTATGTGATGAATTTTGGCTGCCCAAACCAAGACGTGCATCTTTAAAAATTTTAAAGACAAATGTCCAAATTCTAGTGGTCAAATTCCAGACCTACTGTTGCTTGGAAGCTGTAAACTGCTATTCCAGATGCAACTATGCACCATCTTTTTTTAAAACTGAACTTTTAATTTTGAGATCATTGTATATTCACATGCAGTTTTAATAAGTATCATCTGGAGAATCTGCCTACCCTTTATCCAGTTTTCCTGAATGGTAACATCTGGAAAGATGTACAGTATCATAACCAGATATTGACATTGATACGTGAAAACACTGTTTCCATCACCACAATCTTCAAATTGTCCTTTTATAACCACACCCACTTTCCTCCTTTCCCCACCCACTCTTTAACACTCAGCAGTCACTAATCTGTTCTCTGTTCCTGTAATTTTGTCATTTGAAGAATGGTATGTAGATGGAATTAAATAGTAATTTTTTTGCAGTTAACTTTTTTCACTCAGCAGGGTTCTTTGGACATTCTCTGGAGATTTAAGATGTAGTTTTTATCAAGTGTTTCTTTTTCTTGCTCAGTAGTATTCCATGGTTTGAAAGTACCACTGTTTTTTTAACCATTCACCTGCTGAAGGACATCTGGATTATTTACAGTTTTTTTTTCCATTATGAATAAGGCTGCTGTAAAATTGACATACAGATTTTTATGTGGACATTAAATCTTTCTCTGGGATAAATGCCCAGGAGTACAGTTGCTGGGTTTTATGGTAGTGTGCATGCTTAAGAACCAGTCATACTGTTTTCCAGTGTGGTGGTGTAATTTTATATTTTATATACCATTTTATGCCACCAGCAGTGTATGAGTGATCCATTTTCTGCACATGCTCTCCAGCATTTGGTGTTGTCACTATTTAAAAATTTTAGCCATTCTAGTAGGTGTATTAGTCCTATCTTGTAGTGTTAATTTGCATATTCCTAATGGATAATGATGTTGAGCATCTTTTCATGTGCTTATTTGTCATGTGCATAGTCTCTTCGGTGAAATGTCTTCCTGTCTTTTGCCCATTTTCTAGTAGGATTGTTTATTTTTATTGTTAAATTTTGAGAGTTCTTGACATGTAGTTGGCTATTATTTTATCCCACTCTATAGCTTGTCTTTTCTGTTAAATGGTCTTTTGCAGAGGAAAAATTTTCGTTTAATGAAATAGAATTTATCAAAATTTTCTTTTAGGGTCCATGCTTCTGGTGTAGAGTCTAATAACTCTTTGGGTAGTCCTAGATCTTGAAGATTTTCTGTCTTCTTCTAAGGGTTTTATAGTTATAAATTTTACATTTAAGTTAATTTTTGCATGGGGTTTAAAACTTAGGTGGAGGTTAATTTTTTTTTTTTGCCTGTGCATATCCATTTCTCTAGCACCATTTGTTGAAGCAGCTATGTTTCTTCCGTTTAGTCACATTTGCACAAAATCAGCTGGACATACTTGTGTGGGTCTCTTTCTGATACTGTTCCACTGATCTATTTGTCCTCTTGCCAATACCAAACAGTTTTGATTACTTTACCTACAGAATGAGTTTGAAATTGCGTAGGCTGATTCCTCCAACTTTATTCTTATTTTTCATGATTATTTCAGCTGTTCTAGTTCCTTTACCTTTCCACATAAGTTTTCGAAAGGTCTTGTTTATGTCTAGGAAAAATTATTGGTAGGATTTTGATAGGAACTATGTTAAACCTATATGTCAATTTGGGGAGAATCGCCGTCTTTTTTATACTGAATCTTCTAATCCATAAGCAGTATATGATTCTCTCCATTTACTTAGATTGCCTTTGCTTTCTTTTATCAACATTGTGTATAGTACACAAGTCCTGTACACATTTTGTTAGATTTACACCTAAATACTTCACTTTTTAAAGTATTTGTAAATGGCATAGTAATTTTAATTTTGGTCTTCATGTGTTTGTTGCTAGTATGTAGAAATACAATTCATTTAAAAAATATTTATCTTATATTATGCAACTTTGCTGAATTTACTTATTCTGGGTGTCTTTTTTTAGATTCTTAGGGATTTTCTATATAGACAGTCATGTCTTCTGCAAATAGGAGTTGTTTTATTTCTTCTTTTCTTAACTTTATGCCTTTTATTTTCTTCTTATTGCACAGGCTAGAAATTCTAGCACTATGTTAAGAGTGATGAGAGCAGAAAGCATCCAGTTGGGGGAAAGCATCCAGTGTTTTGCCACTGAGTATAATGTTAGCTGTATATATTATTTTAGATTTTTTTTCTTTATCAAGTCGAGGAAGTTCCCTTCTATTCCTATTTTCCTAACTTTTTTTTTTACAGTTATGAATGGGTGCTGTATTTTGTCCAATGCTTTTTCTGTACCAATTGTGATCCTATAATTTTTCTTCTTTAGCCTGTTAATATGTTGTCATTGCACTGATCAATTTTCAAATGTTGACCAGCATCCTGGAATAAACCCCTTGGTCATCATGGTATGTAATTCTCTTTGCATATTGCTGAATTTTATTTGCTAGGATTTTTGGGTATATATTCATAAGTGATATTGATCTGTAGTTTTCCTTCTTTTACTGTCTTTGGTTTTGGTATTAGAGTTATACTAGCTTCAAATTAACTGGAAACTATTTTTGTTTCCTTTTCTGTTTTCTGGAAGGGATTGTGTAGAATCATTTTAAATTCTTCTTTAAATGGCAGATTTCTCCAGTGGAACCATATAAACCTAGAGAGGTCTTTTTTTGGGAGTTTTTAAATTATGCATCTAGTTTCCTGAATAGTTGTAGGGCTTTTCAAATTATCAATTTCATATGGTATATTGTAGTTGTTTTCTGAAAAAGTGGTCCATTTTTTCATCTAAATTGTTTAATGTTATGGTAGAGTTGTTCATAGTATTCCCTTATTAGCCTTTTAATATCTGCAGGATCTGTAGTGATATCCATTAGTTCATTACTGTTATTGGTGATTCATGTCTTTTTTTTGTCATTCTTACTGGAGGTAGGTCAGTTTTATCGATCTTTTAAAAGAACCATCTCTTTCATTCTGTGATTTTTCTCTACTGTTTTCTTTCTATTTCTGCTCTTGTTTTTATTATTTCCTTCCTTCACTTTGAATTTATTTTACTCTTTCTTCTAAGTTCTTGAGGTGGGGCTTAGATTTTTGGGAACTCTCTTTTCTAAAGTATGCTTTAGTGCAGTAAACTCCCCCTTCAACACTGCTTTAGTTGTGCCCCACAAATTTTGACATGTCGTATTTTTATTTTCATTTAGGTTGTGTTTTTTCTTTCCTTTGAGATGTCCTCTTTGATCCATGGATTATTTATAAGTATATTGTTTAGTTTCCAAGTGTAGGTTTATTTTCCTATTATCTTTCTATGATTGACTTTAATTTGATTCATTATGGTTGGAAAACATGCTCTGTATGATTTTAATTCTTTTAAATGTTGAGTTTTTGGTTTTTTCTTTTTTATGGCCCAAATATATCTTGTTATATATTCCTTGGGCACTTGGAAAGAATGTGTATTCTGGTAGAATGTTCCATAATTGTGGATTAGATCCATTTGGTTGTTGGCATTGTTGAATTCCATATCCTTGTGATTTTCTGTCTAGTTCTATTGATCACTGAGAGAAGAGTATTGAAGTCTTCAACTGTTAACTGTGGATTTGTCTCTCTCCTTTCAGGTTGAGCAGTTTTAGCTTTATATATTTTGCAACTTTGTTTTTGGTACTTTAAGGTTTGTTAAATGTTTTTTTGGTGGATTGACTCTTATTATTATATAATGTTGTCCTGCTCTGTTTCTAGTAATTTTCTGAGGTAGAGGAAATGCTCTAGTGACTTAGGGCTAGAAAGAGATTACCTCCCCTTAGTGTGTTTGTGAAGAAGAGGACTGGAACTGAAGAATTTGGATGCAAATGGTCATAAAAATCAGAGAATTAAACTGCCCTTTGTTGATTTTGTTTCTTTTACAGGTTTTTATATAAACAAAGCAGAATATCTGGAAAAATTTGAATGTATGGGACAAAAAAGTAATTAGTGTTAATTATAATAAAGCACCAGTAAAAATTTGTGTACATGTATCCTAGCATACTTGTGTTTCTGCAGACTAGAGTTCTAGATGTGGAATTGCTAGGTCAGTGACAATGCTTTAAAGAAAAAAATGCGAACGTGGGGTCAAAGTATGTGAAATCCTCTTGCTTAATTCTCTATAAGATAGCCTATCTCTTAATTGATATTTCTTCCTTGTATTGACACCTTTTGTCATTTTTTTACTTCTTGAGATATATTTATTGGCATTCCTAGTGCCACAGTAAATTTCATGAAGAAAGGATTGGATTTATTTCCTTTTTTTCAGATTTCTTAAAGTATTATTTCTTTGGCTTTTCATTTAAAAAAATAAACATTTATCAAGGTAGACTACATGTTAAGAAAAGTGCACAAACTATAAGTGTATGGTTGATGAATTATTTACTAAATGGATATACCCATGTAAGGGAAAAGTGGAAGTTCCATGGCCAGGATCCTCACCTGATCCTAATCGACTTGCTCACTGTGCACATGTAACGATGTAATACTTGGCCTACTGTGCAAGCTCATGCTTGCCCATGTGTTGGCAATAAGCCATTATTGCCTGTGTTGTTATATAAAGTGCACTGCTCAATGCTGGGTGCAGAGCCTGGAGCAGAGGGAGAGATGGAGATGGGCTTGCTGCATGCAGACTTTCAGGATGTGGATGTGATCCTAGCACTTGACCTGCCACTGAATAAAGCTTGGTATAAACCCTTTTACCCTGAACTTTCCATTGTTATTTGGTCTCACCAAATTCAAACTGAACTTGGCTGGAGCTGGCCACCTACTGCGAGTGGGAGTTATACCCATGTAGCCACTACCCATGTCAAGAAATAAAATGACCATCACCCCCTAAAACCCTTCTCATGCTTTGTCCCAGTCACACCATTTCCTCCCACCTGCAATGTAAACAGTATATTGACTTTTTACACCAGAGAGTTGGTTTCTGAAATATTAACTATTATTTATATAAGTGAAATCCTAGAGCAATTATTTTGCATGTGCACCTGGATTCTTTGGTTCTGTATTGTGTTTGTGAGATTCATCTCTGTGTAGCAGCAGTAGTTGAATTTTCATTGCTGTATCATGATACTACATTTTATTAATATGCCACAGGTTTTGTATTCTATGTTAAAGTATTGCAAATATCTTATCCACTCTCTGACTTGTGTTTTCACAAGTCACTCTTACTGGTGTCCTTTGTTGAGCAATATTTATTACTTGTAATGTAGTTCAATTTATAAATATTTCTATATCCTTTTAAAGAAGTCTTTGCCTGCCCTAAGGCCATGAAGACATTCTCCTGGAACTTGTAAGACTTCTGTTTTTATATATAAACTCTATTACATTAAATAAATTCATTCGTCATACTTTTTAAAAAAGAATTTTACTGAAAAGTCGATGTGGAGTTTTATCAGGTGCCTTTTCCATAGCTAGTAAACTAGTTACTTGTTTTTTCCCCCCTGTTTTTGTATTTAATTATGTTGTAGTTTTCCTTTTGTTTTATCTGTAGTACATCCCTGGGATTCATCCTTCTTAATCAGTGGATAGTAAAAAAAAAATGTATACTGGTCTCTTTTCTAAGATATTATTTAGGATTTTTCATTTGTTCTCATTAAATGAGGTTAATTTATAATTTAATATTTTTGCATGTGGTGCTTGCTCTGAAATGTTTTACAATTGAAGTCATCTCTACACATTTATTTTTATTGTTTGTTTTATCTCTTTTGATTTGTCAGCTTTTTACGTAGCTATCTATCCTAATTCCAAATGTATTAGGAAGTAATAGAGAATAGTTAATCACAAAAGCTCTTAATTTTTAAAATTATGTTATTTTTATTTCTGTTTATTCACATTTTCTTTCCTTTTACTAATAAATGAGACTTTTGATTTGTGTTATGTTTTCTTAATTAATTACTTGATTTTTTCCTACATTTTGCACTTTGTGTTCTTTTGAGATTATTATTTTCTTTTGGCTTATAATTTTGTTCTGTTTCTAAAATCTGAGTTCATTTTGTTCTTGTTTTTCATTTTCTTTATTACTAAGGTGTGTAGTTTTTTTGGTAGACTACCTCATATTGTGATAAAATTGACATTTTGGTTCAAGATATTTTACATTCTGCCCTATTTTTCTTTTTCTGTTCATAATTTAGGAAAGGTGTTATATATTTAAGTTAAAATATAATTTACTTATCACATATATAATTGCATATTATACATAAAGCATATATGTATTTTATAAATACATTGTTTCTAAGTGAGTGAACATCTTTTAATTTATTTTCAGAATTGGGTGTTTATAAGTTCTTCCTTTTTGGATTTAATGAGAAAAACAATGACTCCTAATTTCACATGTTAATAGTTTGTCATCTTTCAATTATTTCTCTGAAGAAATTGACATCACATTACATATATTACTTTAAAATTTTTTCCTTAGTATAATGTGAGCATTTCCTCATGTAATTAAATGAATATTTAAAAATACTATTAATGGCTGCATAGTATTATAAGATCTTTCATAGTCTATTTAATGAGAGCAGGTTTATTAGCAATTTAATTGTGTTACAGTACTTTCATGTGTCCTTTTTAATTTAAATTTTATGTATTTTAAAAAACACATACACATGGCATGAAATTCAAAGAGAACAAAAGGGCTTACAAAATCTGCCTCTCTGAGTCTTTCCCAATCTTCCTTCCCTTGAAGTAACCTGTATTAAGTTTGTTGTGTTTCTTTTTAGGACTTTTTTTTCCTCCATAAATAAGCAAATATAGATGCACTTTTTCCTTTTTCACACAAATGGCCTTTTGCATATTACTTGTTTTTTGTTTGGTATACCATGGAGATGATTCATATCAGTATATTAAAAAACCTTATTAAGGCTGCAAATTGTTCTGATATGTAGATGTGCCAGTAGGCAGACTAATATTTCTAAATATTTAAGTTGTTATAATACTTTTAAATTGAAACTGTACTGACTGAGATTTGCTCCTTGTTTCTAAATATAGATTTTTATATTGTATTCCTTCTCTCACTTTCCTTCTTTGAGACATGGTTTTGCCTTTCTTAGTGAGGCATGGGTCAGGCTGATGACTGCCACTATCTTATAGTTACCCTTTAAAAATATAATAAGCTCACTTTGGGGGACCATGGAGGGGATGGTATTAGACATGGGAGGTGGTATTTAAGGAATCCTGAGATTGAATGTCTATACAGTACACATTTTTTAAAATGTGAAATATAATAACATTAAACAATGTGTAAGACATAAAAGTAGTGCTTAAAGGATTATAAAATGAACACCTGTGTGACCATCCGAGTCAGGGACTAGAACACTGCTCACATGTAAGGGCCTCTTCCATTTATACTCCCTTCCATGCCCCTTTAGTGGTAGCCACTTTCCTGACTATTGTGCTGTTCATGTTGATGTCTTTATAACTTTATTACTTGATTATGCATTCCTAAACAATGTAGTAAACTTGTGCTTATTTTTGGAACTTTTCTGCTAATGTTTTAGATATGTGAAATTGTGTACCCCTGGGAGCAGTCTTGATTAAAGAGAAAAGAGTCACAGAGGGTGTGAGGGAAGTAAGGGGGGCGAGGAATCCTGCATATCATGTCTTACTGAGTTTTGGGAACTTAGGTCTTAACTATTGTGAGATGGACTTGAGATCTTTTTTGTACCAGGTGATGGAGCTATATCTTCACTGTTGCCAGGATTCTGGAACTAGCTCTGAGTTTGGTTCTTTGAAGCACTGCTCTGAAGCACCTATTTGCTGTGATCAGGGGATTGTCCTGCCTGGAGGTCTCTTTATGTGCCCATTCTGTTCCTACTCATGCTCCTCTGTTGGGCATTTTTAACTGTGTTCATGCATAAGAGCACTTGTGGATTGCAAAAAAAAAAATTTTTTTCCCCTAAAGTCATGCTTTTTTTCTCCCTAATCTGAACAATTACAGATTTAATCTGGAGTTTGATCTTGTGGAGTTTGATGTTGGGCTTTATTAGTAAATGCTTGTTTCTTTCTCCCACTTAGGCACCTTGAAAGCTTGAATAAATGATGTTTTCCTTTTTTGTGCAAAGTAGCTTGCACTTGCCATAAACATAAGTAGGAAAGTAGTGTTGTGATATGGATCATGCTTGATTTTTAAAAACAGACTATTTTACATAAAAAGACTACAGAAATAATTTCTAGTTCAGTTTTGTAGTTGAGATGCTTTGAAACTCCTGTGATGCTAGTTACATCATAGTCTAGTACGCGTACAAGTGTATGTGAAACTGAGACTAAAGTTACATGGATAGCACCCTTGCTATATACAGTTTCTCTGATATCATTTATTTTGTTCTAATCATTTAAAAAGTATTGATTGGGGTCCCATTAAATTGTCTGCAGGATCCTTCAATAAGTTACTGCCTGCAGTTAAAAGGTACCATGATTTTCTAGAAGGTGGTTGGCTGTGAGGGATTAAAGTGAGTTAGGCAAACTAATGTCATGGTGTGGTTAAGAGCATGGATTTTGGAGAAGGGCAGACCTGGGCCAACTCACTTGCCAGTCATCATTCTTGGGCCTCAGCCTTCTGTGAAATGGGACTTAAACTTCCTGCCTTGGCATTAAGTGAGACAATGGCTGGCTGTAAGGTAAGCATTAATGTACTACCACTGTTACTATTATAACATTATTAAAACATTATTACTTGTCTTTGGACTTACTGGAGTTTCTCTTTAGCCCAGTGCTCTTTGTCCAAATTGCAGAATCTACTATGACAGGAGTTTTGGGAGAACGTTAAGTAACAGAACAGGTGGATGGGAATTGCTTAGCTGATTCTGCTCACCCTTTGGTATCAGTTCAGGTGACTGCTAGGGTCTGTGCTCAGAAGCTTTGCTAGTTTATTATGGGAGTGAGAACTGCCTAAAAGTATTAGGCAGTCAGTCACAGTGCCTTTAGTACAAAGGGTTGTCTTCCTGTCATTGTGCATGGGCAGGGGATTAAAGAGAGAGATCAGCGCAGGAGAGGGCCAGAGGACCTGTTTTCCTCTCTGAATCTCAACTCTGCTTCCTTCCATATTTCACATTTAAAATCGAATACCTCTCCACCCACCCCCTCATAAAGAATGACCAGCTTTTATATTCTAAGTACCAATTTGGACATTAAAATTTATACAAGAAAAGTAAATTCATATAAAGTGCTACCATGAAGAAAAACCCATTTATTAATATGTAGTGTTTTTTCTTCCAGTCTTTTTTTCATGCATTTAAGAAAGGATGGCAGTAAAACTACATTCAAGCACCTTTGTAATGAAATTAAAAACTGATCCAGTTAAACAGCAGTCATTCAGTAAGATGGTAGAGGAAGGGAGAAGGGGCACTATTGATTGGGAGAGACAATGTGGCCTCTTACTGTTCCTGAGATTGGAGGGTGGCCCTTGATTTAATCTGCCCCTTCAGGGATTCTGGAGCAAGTAAGAATTTGACTTTAACATTGTTCCCTACTTTCTGCTATTTCTCCCGTATTTGGCATGTGCTCCCGAGGTCAGAACAGGTCTTTATGGTTGTTAATGCTGCTGAAGTTAATGTCCCACTGCTGGTGAGTTGCTCTTTTATGTGGAATATGAAGCTGAATTGTTTCTAGTAGTTCTCTAAACACATACATGCTAGTAACTGCTTCAAGTTCCTCAGCTAGTGATTCCACCCAGGTTCTGAGAAAAACCCAGGTTTCATGCAGGAAGTAACCTACCATCTGCTGCAGGGCCTGAATGGGTGTGTTCCCTGGAAATGGTGACCTCACAAGGTTTTCTCTTCTGCCCACAGATTTTGAAGCAAGCTTCATAAGGCTGTTGGACAAAATAACTAATGGCTCTCGAATTGAAATAAACCAAACAGGTAATCTCCGTTTCTTCCCATTCCTGAAAACACCTATCTGTACTACTTAAACGTTTTTCTGTTTCTTATGTCTTTTGATGGTATAAACACTGTATTCAGATGGAAATACCCAGTTTCCTGTTTGATACAATTATCTGGAGATATATATGAAATCTTCCAATTTAAGGGGCATACACTTGATTTAAGGAAGTTGGGAGACTGAAAATTTCAGATCAAGAAACAAGCATCTCCTCTTTTTTAACAATAAGAAAATTCTATGCCTAAAATTTACATACAACTTTTCAAAGTCCATTCACTTATATTGTCAGAATGTCATCTTAACAAGAAATTGTGTAGTAGTTATATGTGCTGAATTTTATTTTGTTTTTTACAATTTGTTTACACAAGTACTTGCAAAACACGTGAAAAATATCCCTTGTTTCCTCTTCCATTGCCCCCCTCCCCCAACCAGGACCCCACCCAGGGGTAGTCATGGTCAGAGCCCGGGGTGTGTGTCCCTGGTCTCCTTTTAATGCATGTGCTTATATGGGCATTTTGGTGTTCCGAACCACCAGTAGGGTCATGCTCTTCATATGGTTCTGCAGCTAGCTTTTTTCATTAGCACAGATGTCTCAGAACTTTCCCTGCTGGCACATGCAGTCCATCTCAGTATTTCAGTGGGGCTGGTATAGTGTTCTATTGTTTGGATGCATAATAATTCATTTAACTACTCCCTACTGAAAAACATTTAGATTGTTTTTAGCTTTTTGTTTGTTTACTATTAGAAGCTCTTTATCTATGTTGTATAGGAGACCAGGGCAGACATCCTTTGGCCAGCTCCATGAACAATGTACCTATGTGTATGTATTCAACAGAGGAAACTCTGAACTTTTCCCTATGTTGGCTCTATAAAGAAAGAAGACAAGCTTGGATTCCTGAGTGGCCGCGCACCATGTGAGACTTGATCTGTAGCTGCATTCAACCATAGAGAACAGATTGCAGGCGTGCAACTTTAGATACCCTTCACAAGTTATGATTCCCTTAGTCTTTCTGCCTTATTTACTTTGAAATTGCTGGAGATTTTTTCAGCAATTTTTATTGATGATTCAGAGATTAGGCACTTCTATTCTTTTCTAGTTCCATCTGTAGCTTGAGCTGGGAAGTAAGACATTTACATAGTGTAACACATGTACACGCACATGCACACACACACCTATTCTCATTTGGTTAATTTGCAGACATAAACAGAATTGCTATACCAGTGGTTATGTAGTCTTTTTTTATTTTTTTTCATTTTGGTATCGTTAGTATACAATTACATGAGCAATATGGTGGTTACTAGATTCCCCACATTATCAAGTCCCCACCACATACCCCATTACAGTCACTGTCCATCAGCAATAGTAAGATGCTATAGAATCACTACTTGTCTTCCCTGTGCTATACTGCCTTCCCCATGCCCCCACTACGTGATGTGTGCTGATCGTAATGCCCCTTTTGCCGCTTATCCCTCCCTTCCCACCCATCCTCCCCTGTCCCTTTCCCTTTGGTAACTGTTAGTCCATTCTTGGGTTCTGTGAATCTGCTGCTGTTTTGTTCCTTGAGCTTTTTCTTTGTTCTTATACTGCACAGATGAGTGAAATCATTTGATACTTGTCTTTCTCCGCCTGGCTTATTTCACTGAGCATAATACCCTCTAGCTCCATCCATGTTGTTGCAAATGGTAGGATTTATTTTCTTCTTATGGCTGAATAATATTCCATTGTGTGTATGTACCACATCTTCTTTATCCAAATCTACTGATGGACACTTAGGTTGCTTCTATTTCTTGGCTATTGTAAATAGCGCTGTGATAAACAGGGGTGCATATGTCTTATTCAAACTGGGCTGCTGCCTAAGGAATTCTTAGGGTAAATTCCTAGAGGTAGAATTGCTGGGTCAAATGGTATTTCTGTTTTTAGTTTTTTGAGGAACCTCCATACTGTTTTCCACAATGGTTGAACTAGTTTACATTCCCACCAGTGGTGTAGGAGGGTTCCCCTTTCTCCACATCCTCACCAACATTTGTTGTTCCTAGTTTTTTCAATGTTGGCCATCCTAACTGGTGTGAGACGATAGCTCATTGTGGTTTTAATTTGCATTTCTCTGCTGATGAGCGATGTGGAGCATCTTTTCATGTGCCTGTTGGCCATCTGAATTTCTTCTTTGGAAAAGTGTCTGTTCAGATCCTCTGCACATTTTTTAATTGGCTTATTTGCTTTTTGTTTGTTGAGGTGTATGAGCACTTTGTATGTTTTGGATGTGAACCCCTTATCAGATATGTCATTTATGAATATATTCTCCCATACCATAGGATGCCCTTTTCTTCTACTGATGGTGTCCTTTGCTGGACAGAAGCTTTTTAGTTTGATAAAGTTCCACTTGTTCATTTTTGCTTCTGTTTCCCTTGCCTGGGGAGATATGTTCATGAAGAAGTTGCTCATGTTTATATTCAAGAGAGTTTTGCCTACATTTTCTTTTGAGAGTTTTATGGTTTCATAATTTACATTCAGGTCTTTGATCCAATTTGAGTTTACTTTTGTTTATGGAGTTAGGCAGTAATACAGTTTCATTCTCTTACATGTAGCTGTCCAGTTATTCCAACACCAGCTGTTGAAGAGGCTGTCATTTCAGCATTGTATATCCATGGCTCCTTTATCGTATATTAATTGACCATATATGCTTGGGTTTATATCTGGGCTCTCTATTCTGTTCACTGGTCTATGGGTCTGTTCTTGTGCCAGTACCAAATTGTCTTGATTACCGTAGCTTTGTAGTAGAGCTTGAAGTCAGGGAGCGTAATTCCCCTGCTTTATTCTTCCTTCTCAGGATTACTTTGGCTATTTGGGGTCTTTTGTGGTTCCATATGAATTTTAGAACTATTTGCTCTAGTTCATTGAAGAATGCTGTAGGTATTTTGATGGGATTGCATTGAATCTAGATTGCTTTAGGCAGGATGGTCATTTTGACAATATAAATTCTTCCTAGCCAAGAGCATGGGATGAATTTCCATTTATTAGTGTCCTCTTTAATTTCTTTCATGAGTGTCTTGTAGTTTTCAGGGTATAGGTCTTTCACGTCCTTTGTTAGGTTTATTCCTAGGTATTTTATTCTTTTTGATGCAATTGTGAATGGAATTGTTTTCCTGATTTCTCTTTCTGCTAGTTCATCGTTAGTGTATAGGAATGCAACAGATTTCTGTGTGTTAATTTTGTATCCTGCAACTTTGCTGAATTCAGATATCAGTTGTAGTAGTTTTTGAGTGGATTTTTTTAGGGTTTTTTAATGTACAATAGCAAGTCATCTGCAAACAGGGACAGTTTGACTTCTTCCTTGCCAATCTGGATGCCTTTTATTTCTTTGTGTTGTCTGATTGCCATGGCTAGGACCTCCAGTACTATGCTGAGTAAAAGAGGGTAGAGTAGGCATCCTGTCTTGGTCCTGATCTTAGGGGAAAAGCTTTCAGCTTCTCGCTGTTAAGTATAATGTTGGCTGTGGGTTTGTCAAATATGGCCTTTATTACGTTGAGGTACTTGCCCTCTGTACCCATTTTGTTGAAAGTTTTTATCATGAAATGGATGTTGAATTTTGTCATATGCTTTTTCAGCATCTATGGAGATGATTATGTGGTTTTTGTCCTTCTTTTTGTTGATGTAGTGAATGATGTTGATGGATTTTTGAATGTTGTACCATCCTTGCATCTCTGAGATGAATCCCACTTGATCATGGTGTATGATCCTCTTGATGTATTTTTGAATTCGGTTTGCTAATATTTTGTTGAGTATTTTTGCATCTATGTTTATCAGGGATATTGGTCTGTAGTTTTCTTTTTTTTTGTGGGGTCTTTGCCTGGTTTTCGTATTAGAGTGATGCTGGTTTCATAGCATGCCTTTGGGAGTATTCCCTCCTCTTCTATTTTTTGGAGAACTTTAAGGAGAAGTGGGTATTATGTCTTCTCTAAGTGTCTGATAAAATTCAGTGATTAATCCATCTGGTACAGCTGTTTTATTCTTGGGTAGTTTTTTGATTACTGATTGATTTCATTGCTGGTAATTGGTCTGTATAGATTTTCTGTTTCTTTCTGGGTCAGCCTTGGAAGGTTGTATTTTTCTAGAAAGTTGTCCATTTCTTCTAGGTTATCCAGTTTGTTAGCATGTAGTTTTTCATAGTATTCTCTAATAATTCATTGTATTTCTGTGGTGTCTGTCGTGATTTTTCCTTTTCATTTCTGATTCTCTTTATGTGTGCAGATTCTCTTTTTGTCTTAATAAGTCTGACTAGGGGTTTATCTATTTTTTTAATTTTCTCGAAGAACTAGCTCTTGGTTTCATTAATTTTTTCTAGTGTTTTATTCTTCTCAATTTTATTTATTTCTTCTCTGATCTTTATTATGTCCCTCCTTCTACTGACTTTGGGCCTCATTTGTTTTTCTTTTTCCAGTTTCAGTAATTGTGAATTTAGACTATTCATTTGGAGTCATTCTTCCTTCTTTAAATAGGCCTGAATTGCTATATACTTTCCTCTTAGAATTGCCTTCACTGCGTCCCTCAGAAGTTGTGGCATTGTGCTCTTGTTTTCATTTGTCTCGATATATTGCTTGATCTCTGTTTTAATTTGGTAATTGATCCATTGATTATTTAGGAGCATGTTGTTAAGCCTCCATGTGTTTGTGAGCCTTTTTGTTTTCTTTGAACATTTCTAGTTTTATACCTTTGTGATCTGAGAAGTTGGCTGGTAAAATTTCAATCTTTTTGAATTTACTGAGGCTCTTTTTGTGGCCTAGTACGTGGTCTCTTATGGAAAATGTTCCATGTGCACTTGAGAAGAATGCGTGTCCTGCTGCTTTTGGGTGTAGGGTTCTGTAGATGTTTGTTAGGTTCATCTGTTCTAGTGTGTTGTTCAGTGCCTCTGAGTCCTTACTTATTTTCTGTCTGGTTGATCTGTCCTTTGGAGTGAATGGTGTGTTGAAGTCTCCTAAAATGGATGCATTGCTTTCTATTTCCTCCTTTAATTCTGTTAGCATTTGTTTCACATATGTAGGTGCTCCTGTGTTGGGTGCATAGATATTTATAATGGTTATATCCTCTTGTTGGACTGACCCCTTTATCATTATGTAATATCCTTCTTTGTCTCTTATTACTTTCTTTGTTTTAAAGTCTATTTTGTCTAATACAAGTACTGCAACACCTGCTTTTTTTCCCTATTATTTGCATGAAATATCTTTTTCACTTTTAGTGTGTGTATGTCTATGGGTTTGAAGTGAGTCTCTTGTTGGCAGCATATAGATGGGTCTTGCTTTTTTATCCTTTCTATTATTCCGGTCTTTTGATTGGTGCATTCAGTCCATTTACATTTAGGGTGATTATTGATAAATATATACTTGTTGCCATTGTAGGCTTTGGATTCGTGGTTACCAGAGGTTCAAGGGCAGCTTCTCTGCTATCTGTCTAACTTAACTCACTATGCTAGTCTGATGATTCTTTATTTCTCTCCCTCTTTTTTTTTCTCCACTCTTTATATATTAGGTGTTTTATTCTGTACTCTTTGTGTTTCCCTTGACTGATTTTGTGGATAGCTGACTTTATTTTGCATTTAGTTAGTATTTGGTTGGTCTACTTTCTTTGCTGTGGTTTTATTTTCTCTGGTGACAGCTACTTAGCCTTAGTCATACTTCCATCTAGAGCAGTCCCTTTAAAATACATTGTAGAGATGGTTTGTGGGGGTAAATTTCCTCAACTTTTGCTCATCTGGGAATTGCTTAATCCCTCCTTCAAATTTAAATGATAATCTTGTTGGATACAGTATTCTTGGTTCGAGGCCCTTCTGTTTAATTGCATCAAATATATCATGTCACTCTCTTCTGGCCTGTAAGGTTTCTGCTGAGAAGTCTGATGATAGCCTGATGGTTTTCCTTTGCAGGTGATTTTTTTTCTCTCTCTGGCTGCTTTTACTACTCTGTCCTTGTCTTTGATCTTTGCCATTTTAATTATTATATGTTTTGTTGTTGTCCTCCTTGGGTCCCTTGTATTTGGACATCTGTGGACTTTCATGGTCTGAGAGAATATTTCCTTCCCCATATTGGAGAAGTTTTCAGCAATTATTTTTTCAAAGACACTTTCTATCCATTTTTCTCTCTCTTCTTCTTCTGGTACTCCTATAATGCAAATATTGTTCCATTTGGATTGGTCACATAGTTCTCTTAATATTCTTTCATTCCTAGAGATGCTTTTGTCTCTCTCTACCTCAGCTTCTCTGTATTCCTGTTCTCTGATTTCTATTCCATTAACAATCACTTGCACCTCCTCCAGTCTGCTCTTCAATCCCTCCACTCTTTGTTTCCTTTCTGGTATCTCCTTCTGAACTTCATCCTTTAGCTCTTGCATATTTCTCTGTAGCTCCATCGGCATGGTTATAACTTTTATTTTGAATTCTTTTTCAGGAAGATTGGTGATTTCAGTCTTACCATACCCTCTCTCTGGTGTTTGAGGGATTTTGGACTGAACAAGGTTCTTATGCCTTTTCATGGTGATGGGAGTGGTCACTGGCGAGTGGCGCGTGTGTTAGCAGGGAGATCAAAGTTACTTTCTGTTTGCAGGTCTCCTTGCCCATCTCCGCTGTCTGTGCCGGGCTGTCTGTGACGGGCAGCCGTGTGCAGGGAGCATTCTCTGGGTTAATCCCGTTAGCTGCTATGGGTGGAGCAGCCCTTGAGATGGCCTAGGGCACTGGTGGGATCGCAGGCGAGCGGCGTGTGTTCTGCCACGAGGACGGAGCCCCTTCATGCTTCCTGGGCTGTGCATCCATCTCTGCTGTCTGTGCCAGTCAACCGAATGCAGGGAGCAGCTTCTCGATTAATCCCCTGAGCTCTCATGGGCGGGGTGGCCCTCGGGATGGCCTAGCGCACTGGTGGGGGTCACAGGCGAGTGGTGTGTGTTCTGCCGCAAGAATAGAGCCCCTTTGTGCATCCCAGACTCTGCACCTGTCTCTGCTGTCTGTGCGGGTCAACCGTGAGCAGGGAGCAGCTTCTGGGTCTGAGCAGGTTAGCTTCGCGCAGGGAGAAGCCTCTGTGTTAAGCTGTGCGGTTGCTGTAGGCGGGGCTGCTCCCTGGCTGTTCGGCAGCAATGGTGGATCAGCCAGTGTGCTTGCAGTGCTGGTAAGGGGGAAGGAATGGCAGGCTGCTCATCGCCGTGAGGGGCTTCAGAGCTATTTTGCCACCTAGGGGGTTAGGGCACCTGAAGCTCCTTACACGTCCCAGCCTGCTGGGCTGAGTGTGCCAGGACGATTTTGTCCACCTGTTAAACCCTTGTCCCTTTAATACTTTTAAAGCACCTGCTTTTCTTTTGTCCCAGGGCACCTGGCTCTGGCAAGCTTTTTGCAATCTTGGTCTCGGATTCTGCTTTTCCACTCCTCTAATATCCAGAGCACCATGCAATGTGTGTCTGTGCTCCTGGGGCAGATTACTAGGGCTGGTTAATTAGCAGTCCTGTGCTTCCACTCCCTCCCCACTCTGATTCTTTTCCTCCCTCCAGTGAGCTGGGGTGGAGGGGAGTGCTCGGGTCCCATCGGGTCACGGCTTTGTATCTTACCCTTTTCCGTGACATGTTGGGTTCTTGCAGATGTAGCTTGGCTTGTGTACTGTATCTTCTGGTCACTCTTTTTGGAATAGTTGTATATGCTGTATTTTCAAAAAAATATGTTTTTGGGAGGAATTTCTGCTACCCTACTCATGCTGCCATCTTGAGAATCTGTGTTCTTTTATTTTTGGTTTTTTGACCTAAAGGATTGGTTTTGTGACAATAATATTTAGAATAACTGATGTAGAATCTTTCCCACTTTAATCAGAATATGGTTCTGATTGTAATTGCTGGGATTTTGGTTTTTAATATAGTAAAACCTCCATTTACTTTATAAAGCCCCCAAGAACAGTTTTTCTTTTGAGTGTCTGAACATATCTCTTTCCTCTGATGTTAAATTTATTTATTGGTAAATTGTGCCAGAAGACAATGGCAAATGATTTTGAGTGGCAGAAACACCGTATGGTATTTCACACCTTTATCTCCCCCAAATCACCTAGAGTATTTTACTTTGTTTTTCCTCCAATATGAAAGCCAGTAAGAATTTTTTTCAGTAGTATGAATATGTGAGAATGAGTGAAGATAATGAAGAGTTTCCACTAAAGCTATTGAATAATTTCAGATATTCCCATTTGTTACTGTTAAATTAAAATAGCTATTGTTAATGGAATTAAGTGCCATGAAATACTTGTGTGCTCTGGGCATGTTGTTTGGTAAATACAGCACATGGGAAATTTCATTTCAAGGGCCCAGAAAAACCTGGTTGCTGGTGTGATGATTTCAGGTTAATGTGTGAAGCCTCCCCACCCCCACCAGCAGTCTGAGAGTGTGCTGTTAGGAGACTAGGGTGCCTGTTAGGGTCTGTCCTGTGTGCTCTGCCATGACTTGGACAGTTCAAGTGGCATAGGAAGGGGTTTAATTTATTACTGTTTATTAAATTACACTCACAGTTTATTATTGTTACAGGTGTTTGAAGTAGTGAGTCAGCTGTTGGAGTGAAGTATGGGCCCTTAGGAATGGCATTTTGAACTCTCTTGGATGCCCTTATCAGACTTTAGCCTTGAGATTCACTGCCTTCAATGACTTTGTGACACTTAGGGGTTCTTTTTGTTTTGTTTTTTGTTTTTTGGTTTTTTTCCTGCTTAATGTGGCTCTCTTTCCTCTGTTATAAGGAACGACCTTATATTATCAGCCTGGCCTCCTGTATGGTGGATCCATGGAACATGAATGTAGTGTCCTTCGCAGCATTGGCTATTACCTGGAGAGTCTTCTCTGCCTGGCTCCATTCATGAAACACCCTTTAAGAATAGTTCTTCGAGGAGTAACCAATGACCAGGTTGACCCTTCGGTGAGTAGTGAAGCCAAACCATGGTGTGATTTTTGTTTTGTCTCTTGTGACAACCCAGCTTTTGAGAAACAAGTTCCTGATAAAGCATAGGTTTGTAGTTGGATGTATTTGCCTTGCTGTTTACTCTGAGATTTAGATACAGATCACCCTAAGGAGCCAGATGAACCAAGACTTGTGGTCATCGTATTGAGTGACAGCTGTTAACATTCATCAAGGTGCTTTTCATTGTTGTGTTTAAGAACTTTTAGAGCATATGCTTGCAGTCTCATCGTGGTTGACCTGAAAATACGGGTCTGTTGGCTGATGTGTGTGAGGGTAGAGTTCTGAAGAGTCATGAGATAACTGAGGCTAGAAGGCAGCAGACAGATTTTAGACAAAATAATGTCTCCTTGGCATAGCTACAGCATAATCCTGACTTACTGAGGCTTCTGCCATATGTAAACTTGAGGACTTTCTTCTTCTGAGAAGAGTTTGCAGATTTAGAAAAAGCACATTAGGGCAGGGAAGATATATGTGTGCTTTGATAGTTTGTGGGCACCAGCGAACTCTTATTAAGTGCGCTAATTTTCCTTTGTGTATGGGGAGGTAGTTTAAAATACAGCTGAAATTTTCTTTGTGGCCACTGCTGTTGTCTTAGTGCCAGTCTAGGGTAGGTTTTTGGTGTGTGTGTGCATGGGCACATGTTTGTGTGTGTGTGTGTGTGTGTGTGTGTGTGTGTGTGTGTGTGTGAGAGAGAGAGAGAGAGAGAAAGAGAGAGGTATTAAGAGTCGTGCTGTGTAGGCCTGCCTTAGACCTCTCTTAGGGAGCGAAGGGTCCCCACATTTTGGATGCTAAAGGATATCTGTCCAGAGAAGGTATCTTTGAGGGCCATAAAGTGAGTCCTAACTGAGGGCACTTGTCTTCACCTCTACATATTTTGAACCAAGATCACTGAGTGGGTGGCTTCTGAGGCAGAGTATGAAGTGTATGGCTTTCCTAACCAGGAAAAACGAATTAGGTAGTGTAGTGAGCCCCAAAATGAAGACTGCTGGTATTCACCAAGACACCTGCTAGGTTATAAACATGGTTAATGTGTTCTTAGATATTATAAGATTTATTCCCCAATTCTTGGGAATTCAGGTATATTAACTCTTTTCCTAGGATCCTGAGTACAGTACAAATCAATATTTGTAAAGGAATGTTGCATAGACTGTTTAGAATTTTAAACTAATTTCACGTGATTGCTTTTTTTTTTGCATTTTCTGAAAGATTCTAGGAAATGGGCCCTTCAGTTAAAAGTGAGAGAGGAGTCCTTTATATTTTTAGATTAGGGTTAGGGGAGTGCCTTGAATAATGAGAAAAGGCCCTGCAGCATATGGAGACCTTGGCACTGTGTGTCGCAGTTTTGTATTATTTCTGTAATTGCTAATAATCTTAAAAGCTGTTATCACTAGCAATATTTTTTAAAGTTTTATGTATTAACAGTGACAAAGATTAGTTGATGAATTCCCCAGAAATAGTGCTTAACTCTTTCATGTAGAGTATTAAAAAAAATTTATTTTCCTATGCTTTAGGACTGTCTGCTTTAGCTAGCTGCATGACCAAAATGACCTTGGTTAGTACCTGGCTCCAGCCCAGGATAAAATAAATATACGTAATCCTGGATAAAGAGTAACTTCTTTGGCCTGTGGCTTCTTCATTTCAAGCTTTCTCTTTAATATGTGTTTCTCCATTGGTTCATGTCTACATCTACTAGGTACACAAGAACGAACACGATGAGTTCTGCCCTTAGGGAACTTGGTCTCATGGAGTGGGCAGCTGTTAATGCGGCTAGGGAGACAGCAAGGATGGATACTTCTGGGCTTTGCAGAGGTACAAAGTGCTGAGGCTCTGGGAGGGTTTTCTAGAGGAAGGGACACCCAGATTCAGTCTGGGTTTTAGGGAGATACCTCTGGAGGCGAGAGAAGGATGAATTGGAGAGGTGTCTACTAGTTTGGACATTGCGGAGATGAAAGTTGAAAGGAATGGACAGATATGAAAGAGGTCTTCAGCTATGGAGGGAGAGTCTTCATAACTTGGCAGTCAACTGGGGATAGATGGGGCATCCACTTGATGGATAGAGATCAGATAAGAGTTTGGTACAGGGCTGAGGAAACTTGTGGCAGGATGATGGGTGAGGTGTTTGATCGTGGTCCCGTTCCCTGAGATACCGGTAGATACATCCACATGGGGATGTCCACTTGGTGGTTGGAAATTCCTGTCTGGAGCCTCAGAGATAGGTCACTGGGACTTTACCTAGTGATAGTTAGAGCCCTAGGAGAATGAGATTGACCAAGCCAAGGATGAACATTGCAGCTTTTTGGCTGAACTAGTCCTACTGGTGTTTTTCCTTTGGCCTGTACAGTGTGGTGGTGGAGGTGGTGATGTGTGTATCCAAATGGGTTTTTTGTATTTGAAACTCCAGGTTTTACATTACGGTAGGTCCGTGTGGCAGCATGGGGTGGTTGTTTGTCCATGACAGCCGTAGCTGGAGCTTGACAGAAGAGAAGAGTAAATGAATGTTAGAGGTGTGAGTAGGGGAAGGGGAGCTGGGCACAGTGACTATGGAGGTAGAAGTGTTGGGAGAAGCCATGCAGTAACTGAGTTCTAGGAATGAGCAGGATGATCCATGGAGTCAGTCTTTGCAGAAGTTGATTTGAGATTGGGCAGGGGAAGTTTTATTGACTTGGGAAACCAGTGTTATTGGAGTGTAAGAACAGGCACAACTTGAAGAATGAGTAGGAAATAGAAATCAGGAGATTCTTCCAGAAGATAAGGTAGGATGATTCTTTAAGAGCTGAGGCTGGGAATTTTTTTTTAAGTGAGGGACACTTGAGGTTGCTTGTAGACTTGTAATGGAGAAGAAAGAATTAAAAGGGGTAGGGGGACTTAAGACTTACTCTTACACAAGTCCAGAGGGGATGAGTATCCAGAGCAGAAATGATGAGCCTTATACAGGAATAGGGATATTTTTCCTCAGAGGCAAAAGGATAGGAAATGGGGAGAAATTTTGAGAAGTAAAGTTCAGGAGGTCTCTTTGAATCTCAATGATTCAGCACCAGAGCCTCTGGTAGATATTTATTGGTGCCAGCAAGTTGGTCAGACAGTTAATGAGGGTTGGTTTTTTTTTGGTACCCTCCTGGAAGGTGAAAAGAAGTACAATTGTGTTTACTGTGTGCTGGGTACTGTTCTAGGTGTATATATGCACCTATGTATATATATGTATTTAATTCTTATACCAACCCTATGAGGTGGGTGTTCTTATCACAGTTTCAGACAAGGAAACTGAGAGGAGGTTTCTTCCCTATTCTGTTTGTTTGGATCTGATCAGGCCTGATCAGATTGACTGATTGATTGATTGACTGAACTGAAGGGATATGCCTTTGTCCTGAGGTGCCACTCGGGTCATACTTGCCTTTCCTCTCCAAATGCAGAGTGACAGCTCAGTTTCCCTTAAGCATAACTTGCAGACCACCTTCATTCTGCTAAAAGAAGAGTGGTCAGAGCCGGAGGAGACTGGAACGTGCCCTGTCCAGCCCCCATGCCGGGGCTTACCCTTAGGGGCTTCTGTCTGACCCTCAACGTCAGTTTGACTTAATCTTTTATGACTCCAGGTACAGGTAGGATGAGTCAGAAGGGGTGGTTTCTCACCTTTATTTTCCCCAGTGGCTGTCTAGTTCCAGGGATCAAGTGGACAGAGGAACCTGTATCTTTGCATCCCCCACTTTTTCCAGAATCTGGCTTGACCTTTTCTCCAACTGTCCTTAATTCTAGCCCAGACTGGATTATTCTTGGTTCTGGGAATTCCAAATGCATATTTTAAGTTTTTGGGTGTGTTTAGCTTTAGCATTTCATGAAATTAGCTAATCTTTAATGGGTTTTCCTAGTAAATGCTTCTGCCCCACCTGATCCATTCTGAACGTGTTCCTAAGCTTCATGGGTTATTTGTCCCTCTAGTTAATTTTCTGTGGTATCAGTCAATTTAGTTGGTACCTGTTCACTGTTATAAAACCTTACTGGAGTTGCATTCCATTGACTTTCAGCATGTTAGAATTGGTAGCAACTTGGAGACAGACAGGCTGAGCCCCCTGCCTTCGAGGCAAGGAAACTGAGACAGTGGGGATTTTCTCCTCTGAGGCCACGCAGTTAACTGGAGGCAGAGCCTGCACCACTGGCTCCTGATAGGGTCAGCACTTGCAGGACCAACGCATCTTTTGTTCCACTGGGAACAAGGAAGGGAGTGATTTTCTTTCCCAAGTTACCATTGAGGCAACCTTTACTGCTTGTTAAATAAAGATTCTTTGAATATCACCCTTAGTACTTTATAAGGAATCCATAAATGTTTCAGAAAGGACCCCAGGCCTCCTAGGAGCTCAACGAGGAGGAGATAGTGGCAGCACTTGGCCCAGCCTTGCCACTACCTGTGGATGTTGGGGTGTGTGCTCCCCTATGTAATTTGAGGCTGTTGTTCCCACACCGCCCTGGCTCCCTTGCAGAATCACCACTTGCCCTCTAACTGCCCATGTGCTGGGCATCAGCAGGATTCTTAGGTAGCCTCAGCTTACACTGAATAGCTCATTTGGTTTGTTTTGGCATGGAGTACCACCAGCTCTAAATATTAAACAAACATTTTGGAAAAAGAGTAATAAAAAAGGCTGATCATTTTCTTCCATACTGTTTATGTGTATAAGAATGAACAGAGGTCCCAGTTTGTTTTCTGTGTGAGCCCAGCAGTTTCCCAATCTTTTGTTGGCATAATGCATGTGATGCTCACGTGAGTCATAAGTAGGTGTATGATGTTGTAAAGGAGGAAAGGGGCCCAGAGAGGCCAGTGTTTTGTTAAATCATGGTCTTACATGGGAGCAGATCTGGCCCACGCCCTCAGTTGTTAGCCAGTGTCCTTTAACCAGACTGCATCACCTACCTGCTTGCTCTGCCTCAACTTGCTCTGTGGGCTGTTTCTTTTTTCTGCTTCTCAAGGTTTAATTAAACTTTTTCTGACATAATTCTACAGGTTGATGTCCTTAAGGCAACAGCTCTCCCTCTGCTGAAACAGTTTGGGATTGATGGTGAATCATTTGAGCTAAAGGTAAGAATGTGTGAATTGTTGGCTGTATATATGACTCAGTGTCTGTGTATGTAATATTTGAAGTCACCGTTTATGAGAAGACCACACGACACATGAACCAAATTAAGGCTGAAAGGGCCCCTTTAGTGATGACTATAGCAGCCAGCAGGTGTCTTGCACTTACTCTGTGTTAGGATATGTAATGTGGTACACTACATACACTAACTCTTCTACTTAATAAGTAGTGGAGCCAGTATTCTGGCCATATTGCTTCTCTGATTTAGATCATTTGGATATAATTTGTGTCCAGAGCCTCCCAACCTGAAAGAAACTCTGATAACACTGGATACTTTAAGTTGTTTAGCATATCTGCTTTATAAATTGATGTTTTTAAACAGGGGAAATGGCTTCATCTTCATTTAATAATGTAGAGTTTTGATAGATCAGTTGATTGCATAGGAGAAAAGAGTTTTTGATGGTTAAGAAAAGGGATTGGCTGAGGAACTAAACTAAGCCAGTCACTCATTTTAAGGATGAAGAAACAGGTTCTGCTGGTGAAAATCAGAAGTGACCTACCTGATTTTAACTGGAACAAGGTAGCTCTGTGTCCACTGCTCTTTCTGACACAGTGTTGATCTTGAAGGGGTTCACAGGCTGGATGTGAAAGAGCTCTCTGGCTTGTAAGAAAGTGTGAACCAACCAGGTTGGGTGTCAGGCCATCCTCTCTGCTGAGTCCTCGCCATTTTTTTTTCTTGATGTGTGTGCAGATTGTGCGACGGGGAATGCCTCCCGGAGGAGGAGGTGAAGTGTTTTTCTCATGTCCTGTGAGGAAGGTCCTCAAGCCCATTCAGCTCACAGATCCAGGGAAAATCAAACGGATCAGAGGAATGGCGTATCCTTTGCATTTGGTTCAAGTTTCTTATTTTTTTCTTGACTCACAAAGATAAAAATGACTCATAACAGTTTGCTTCTTCCTGGGATTATTTACATTTTAGACAATGATCTTGGGAAACGCTTAACAGTGAATCCTTTGCATTTGGTTCAAGTTTCTTATTTTTTTCTTGACTCACAAAGACAAAAATGACTCATAACAATTTACTTCTTTCTGGGATTATTTACATTTTAGACAATGATCTTGGGAAACTCTTAACAGTGAAATTGTAATTGTTAGCTACAATCAGATGATTTATTATCTGCCTTACTGTGACTAGACTGATAGATTGGTTGGTTGGTTCATTGGTTGGTTGATTCTTTTGTTTCCAGTTAATTCTTAAGCAGATAGCTGCAGTGTATGTTACACCCTCCCAAGGGCTTTGGTTTGGGGGCCACCAATGCACTGCAGTCCCTCCTGCAGAAGAGCTCGTTGTCTGGTGAAGGAAACAAATACACAAACACATAATTCTGATACAATATGTAAAGTGATATAAATGCATGTGCAGTGGGGTAGGGGAGCTAGGAATAGAGAGTGGTAAATTTTGTCTGGAGGATGTAGGAGGGCTGGAATAATAATGAATAATACTATTAAGTGCTTACTTTATGCACTATGACAATCACTTTATGTACTTAATTTATTTTTAGTTTTTGAGAAGTGCTTTGTTAGGATATGATTAACATACAAAAAACTGTACATATTAAATATGTACAACTTGGTGAGTTTGGAGATAAGTATACACCTCTGAAACCATCAACCCATCAATGCCATAAATATATCCATCACCTCCAAAAATTTCTATTGTCTTAATATTTAAAGAGTTTTCAAATTTTTTCTGATAAGAAAGCTTAACATAAGGTTTACCCTCTTACCAAATTTTTAAGTATACGATACAGACATTATGGTAGATGTCTAGGACTTATTCATCTTATGTAACTGAAACTTTGTATGCTTTGACTGACATCTCCCTGTTTCCCAATGCCTCTAATCTCTGGTAACCAGTATTCTCCCTACTTGAGTTTGACTATTTTGCATTCCACAGTGAAGTGGGATCAGGTGGTATTTCATCTTCTGTGTCTAGTTTATTTCACCTAGCTCAGTGTCCTCCATGTTTTACCCATGTTTGTCAGAAATGACAATATTTCCTTTTTTTTAAGACTGAATAATATTCCATTGTTTGTAAATACCACATTTTCTTTATCCATTCATCTGTGGATGGGTATTTAGGTTGCTTTCATATCTTGGCTATTGTGAATAATGCTGAAATTAACAAGGGAGTATATGTATCTCTTTCAGATCCTGGTTTTAATTCCTCTGGATATATACCCAGAAGTGGGATTGCTGGATCAAATGGTAGTTCTGTTTTTAATTTCTTGAGGAACTTCCATGCTGTTTCCAATGTGGCTCTACCAGTTTAACTTCCCACCAGCAGTGTATAAGAATTCTTTTTCTTCCATACCTTCACCAATATTTGTTTTCTTTGTTTTCTTTTGTTTTGTTAATAGTCATACCAGGAGGCATGAGGGATTATTTCACTGTGGTTTTGATTTGATTTCTCTGATGATTAGTGATGTTGAGCACCTTTATATATGTATATATACACGTCTGTATGTCTTCTTTGGAGTAATGTCTATTTAGATCCTTTGCCCATTTTTTTTTTAGTTGGGTTATTATTATTTTTTTCTGTTGAGTTGTATGAGCTCCCAGTATATTTTGGATATTAGATATATGAATTGTAGACATTTTCTATCATTTCATGGATTGCCTTTTCACTTGGTTGTTTCTTTTGCCTTGTATTGGTATTATACCCAAGAAATCATTGCCAAGGCTAAAATGCTTTTCCCTTATGTTTTCTTCTAGGAGTTTTATGGTGTCAGGTCTTATGTTGATCTTTAACACATTTTAGGTTGATTTTTGTATAGGATAAGAGTCCAGTTTCATTTTTTTACATGTGGGTATCAGTTTACTCAGCACTGTATTGAAGAGACTAGCCTCTCCCATTGTGTATTCTTGGCACCCTAGTCAAAGATCAGTTGAGCAGATATGTGTAGGTTTATTTTAGGGCTGTCTGTTCTGGTCCAGTGGTTTATATACCTGTGTTTATGCCAATACCACATTATTTTTACTACCATAGCTTTATAATATATTTTGAAATCAGGAATTGTGATGCCTCCAGCATTGTTCTTGCTCAAAATTGTTTTGGCTATTTGGAGTATGTTGTGGTTCCATATAAATGTTGAGATTGTTTTTTCTGTTTCTATAAAAAAAATCATTGGGATTTTGTAGGGACTGCATTGAACTGTAGATTGCTGCACATTTTACTAGTATTAGTTCTTTCAACCCGTGAATATGGACTGTCTTTTCCATTTATTTATGTCTTTAAAAATGTCTTTCATCAACATTTTCCACCTCCTTGGTTAAGTTTATTACTGAATATTTACTTTTTTTTTTTTTACCGCTTTTGTAAGTAGGATGGTTAGCTTTATTAGCTTTATTTCCTTTTCAGATAAGCTGTTGTTAGTATATAGAATTGCAACTGATTTTTGTATGTTGATTTTGTATCCTGCCACTTGAATTCATTTATTAGTTCTAATTGTGGGGTGTGTGTATTTGTGTATGTATGTATGTCTTCTTTAGGGTTTCTACTTCCAAGAGCCAGTCATCTTCAAACGGATAATTTTACGTCTTCCTTTCCAATTTGGATGCCTTTTATTTCTTTTTCTTGTCTAATTTCTCTGGCTAAGACTTCCAGTACCATGTTCAATAGGAGTGGCAAAGTGGGCATGCTTACTTTGTTCCAAATCTTAGAGGAAAATCTTTCAGTTTTTCATCAGTGAAGATGTTAGCTGTGGGCTTTTCATATATGGTCTCTACTGTGTTGAGGTAATTTTTTCTATATTTAATTAGTTGAGAATTTTTATCATGAATGGCTGTTGAATTTTCTCAAATGTTTTTTCTGCATCTGTTGAGGCAATCATGATTTTTTTTTCAATTCTTCATTCTGTTAATATGGTATATCATATTGATTGATTGGCACATGTCGAGTCATCCTTGCATCCCAGGGATAAATTCAACTTGGTCATGTTATATGATCCTTATAATGTACAGGCATACCTCATTTTATTGTGCTTCCTGCTTCATTGTGCTTTCCAGATACTGCCTTTTTACAAATTGAAAGTTTATGAAAACCCTGTATCAGACTTCATTTAGCCATTCAAAATGCATTCAACTCTGTGGCAAACTGTTTTATTTATTTATTTATTTATTTATTTATTTTATTAAAGTATCATAAATATACGATCTTATGTTTAGTTTCAACTGTACATCACAGCATTTCAACAGTCCCCATGATCAGCTTATATTGTGATGGTGAATTATTGTGCCCTTTTATCCCCCTTTTCCTCCCCCCAGCACCAGCTCCAACACCTCCCCCTTTGTAACCACTAGTGTTTTCTCAGTGTCTATGAGTCTCCTTCTGTTTTATATTCCATAGATCAGTGAAATCATATGGTATTTGTCTGTCTCTACCTGGCTTATTTCACTGAGCATAATACCCTCTAGCTCCATTCCTGTTGTTGCAAATGGCAGGATTTATTTTCTTTTTATGACTGAATAACATTGCATTGTATATTTGTACCACATCTATTATCCATTCATCTGTTGATGGACACTTAGCTCGTTTCCATATCTTGGCTATTGCAAGTAGTGTGGCAATAAACACACGGATGCATGTATCTTTTTTTTTGTTTTTTCTCATCTTATTATTTTTTTTTTGCTATTATTAATATACAATTACATGAGCAACATTATGGTTACTAGACTTGCCCTATATCAAGTCCCCACCACATACCTCCATTGCAGTCACTATCCATCAGCGTAGAAGGATGTTATAGAATCACTACTTGTCTTCTCTGTGTTATACTGCCTTCCCCGTATTCCCCTACCCCATCCCCACCCCCGCTACATTATGTGTGCTAATTGTAATAGCCCTTTTTCCCCCTTGTCCCTCCCTTCCCACCCTTCTTCCCCGGTCCCTTTCCCTTTGGTAACTGTTAGTCCATTCTTGGGTTCTGTGAATCTGCTGCTGTTTCTTCCTTCAGTTTTTTCTTTGTTCTTATACTCCACAGATGAGTGAAATCATTTGGTACTTGTCTTTCTCTGCCTGGCTTATTTCAGTGAGCATAATACCCTCTAGCTCCATCCATGTTGCTGCAAATGGTAGAATTTGTTTTCTTCTTACGGCTGAATAATATACCACATCTTTTTTATCCGTTCATCTACTGATGGACACTTAGGTTGCTTCCACTTCTTGGCTATTGTAAATAGTTCTGTGATAAACATAGGGGTGCATATGTCTTTTTCAAACTGCGCTGCTGCATTCTTCGGGTAAATTCCTAGGAGTGGAATTCCTGGGTCAAATGGTATTTCTATTTTGAGTTTTTTGAGGAACCTCCATACTGCTTTCCACAATGGTTGTACTAATTTACATTCCCACGAACAGTGTAGGAGAGTTCCCCTTACTCCACATCCTCGCCAACATTTGTTGTTGTTTGTCTTTTGGATGGTGGCCATCCTCACTGGTGTGAGGTGATATCTCATTGTGGTTTTAATTTGCATTTCTCTGATGACTAGTGATGTGGAGCATCTTTTCATGTGCCTGTTGGCCATCTGAATTTCTTCTTTGGAGAAGTGTCTGTTTAGCTTCTCTGCCCATTTTTTAATTGGCTTATTTGCTTTTTGTTTATTGAGGTGCGTGAGCTCTTTATATAATTTGGATGTCAACCTGTCATTTATGAATATATTCATCCATACTGTAGGATATCTTTTTGTTCTACGGATGGTATCCCTTGCTGTACAGAAGCTTTTTTGTTTGATGCATGTATCTTTTTGAATCAGAGATTTTGTTTTCTTCAGGTAAAATCCTAGGAGTGGAATTACTGGTCAATGGTATTCCTATTTTTATTTTTTTGTAGAACCTCCATACTGCTTTCCACAGCAGTTGCACCAATTTGTTTTCCCACCAACAGTGTAGGAGGGTTCTTATTTCTCTGCATCCTTGCCAGCATTTGTTGTTTCTTGACTTTTGGATAGTGGCCATTCTGACTGGTGTGAGGTGATATTTCATTGTGATTTTAATTTGCATTTCCCTCATGATAAGCCTTGCGGAGCATCTTTTCATGTGCCTGTTGGCCATTTGTATTTCTTCTTTGGAGAAATGTCTGTTCAGGTCCTATCCCCATTTTTTAATTGAGTTCCTTGTTTTCTGGGTGTTGAGGCATATGAGTTCTTTATTTTGGATGTTAACCCCTTACTGGATGAGTCGTTTATGAATATATTCTCCTATATTGTAGGATGTCTTTTTGTTCTGCTGATGGTGTCCTTTGCTGTACAGAAGCTTTTTAGTTTGATGTAGTCCCACTTGTTCATTTTTGAATATGTTTCCCTGGCCCAAAGAGATGAGTCCAGGCAAAAACTGCTAATGTGTATAGTAGAGATTTTTTTTATACAATTTTTTTTATTGAGGTGTTATTGATATACACTCTTGCAAATGTTCCACATGAAAAATAGTGTGGTTACTACATTCACCCATATTGTCGAGTCACTCTCTATCAGTGTAGTAAGATGCCACAGAGTCACTACTTGTCTTCTCTGTGCTACACTGTCTTTCTCATGATGCCCCAACACCATGTGTGCCAATGCCTTCTCCCTCCCTCTCCACCTACCCTCCCACACCTCTCCCCTTTGGTAACCGCTAGTCTATTCTTGGCGTCTGTGAGTCTGTGACTGTTTTCTTTCTTCAGTTATGCTTCATTGTTATACTCCACAAATGAAGGAAATAATTTGGTACTTGTCTTTCTCTGCCTGGCTTATTTCACTGAGCATAATACCCTCCAGCTCCATCCATGTTGTTGCAAATGGTAGGATTTGTTTTTTTCTTATGGTTGAATAGTATTCCATTGTGTATATGTACCACCTCTTCTTTATCCATTCATCTACTGATGGACACTTAGGTTGCTTCCATTTCTTGGCTATTGTAAATAGTGCTGCGATAAACATAGGGTTGCATATGTCGTTTTGAATCTGAGAACTTGTATTCTTTGGGTAAATTCCTTGGAGTGGAATTCCTGGGTCAAATGGTATTTTTATTTTTAGTTTTTTACAGGAACCTCCATATTGCTTTCCACAATGGTACAACTAGTTTACATTCCCACCAGCAGTGTAGGAGGGTTCCCCTTTCTCTGCATCCTCCT
>JAQQAC010014596.1:3787833-3798463 GCA_029783875.1 Phataginus tricuspis | reverse complement strand
TGTGCACGTTTATGATTTTTATTTTAGAATCTCTTTCAGGAAGATTGATGAGTTCAATTTCACTTGGCCATTTTTCTGGTGTTTGTGGGATTTTGGTTTGAACCAGGTTCCTTTGACATTTCATATTTTATGTGGCGCCCTCTAGTGCCTGGACTCTCTACTCTCTGGAGCTGCTCTGCTCCTGGAATGATGTCGGGGGTCACAGGGGAGCGGTGCTGGTGCTTCGGGGGAGGAGAGAGCTGTTTCCTGCTTCCCTGGCTGCTATGCCTGTCTCCACTGTCAGAACCAGTGGGCCGAGTACACAGGTGTAAGCCTCTATTCTTTGCATTTTTAGCTGCCATAGACGGGGCTTCCCTCTGGCTGGCCTCACGCCAGGGTAGGGGCTGCTGATTTGCCAGCCAGATGCAGGTTGGCTCGGAGGGAGGCTCAGCAGGCTGTGTTTCATGGTGGGGAGCTTTGGAGGTGTGTAGCCAGCCACGGGGATGGAGTGCCTGAAGCTCCAGAAAGTTCCCAACCTGCTGAGCAGAGTGTACCCAGACAGTTTGTCCACTTGTTCTTTCTCCTGAGCAGTCTGCTTTGTGCAGTCCTTGCCCCTTTAATAGCCCTCTCGCTGTTAGGAAGTCTCTCAGACTGCCCACCTTTCTTTTGTCCCAGAGTAGCCAGATGTGGATCTGTTTTCCATAAGCGGCTGGAATCTCAGTCTCTTCAGGTATTCACCTGTCTTAGCTTTCCAACCCCACTAATCTCCAGAGCACCATGCAATGTAGGTTTGTGCTCCCAGAACAGATCTCCAAGGCTGACTGTTCAGCAGTCCTAGGCCTCCACTCCGTCCCTGCTCTATTTCTGTTCCTCCTGCCAGTGAGCTGGGTTGGGGGAAGAGCTTGGGTCCTGCCCTGTCACGGCTTTGGTATGTTACCCTGTTCAGTGAGGTCTGTTCTTTTCTCCAGGTGTATGCAGTCTGGTGCAGCCTTCTTTCCTGTTACTCTTTCAGGATTAGTTGTATTAATTATATTTTCATATTATATGTGGTTTTGGGAGGAGGCATCTGTCTCACCTTTCATGCTGCCATCTTTAATCCTCTCTTCCATAAGCAAGAGATTTTTGCCTATGTTTTCTTTTCAGAGTTTTATGGTTTCGTGACTTACATTCAGGTCATTGATCCATTTCGAGTTTACTTTTGTGTATGGAGTTAGAGAATAATCTGTTTTCATTCTCTTATATGTAGCTGTCCAGTTTTGCCTACAGCAGTTGTTGAACAGGCTATCTTTTCCCTATTGTATATTCATGGCTCCTTTATAGAATATTAAGTGACTATATATGTATGGGTTTATATCTGGGCTCTCTATTTTGCTTCATTGATCTAAGGGTCTGTTCTTGTGCCATCACTAAATTGTTTGATTACTGTGGCCTTTTTCAGTGATCATAATCCCCCCAGTTTTCTTCTTGTTTCTCAGGATTGCTCTGGTTATTCGGGCTCTTTTGTGGTTCCATATGAATTTTAGAACTATTTGTTCTAGTTTGTTGAAGAATGCTTTTGGTATTTTGATAGGGATTGCATTGAATATGTAGATTGAATTGTTTTGGGCAGGATGGCCATTTTGACAAAATTAATTTTTCCTATCAATGAGCACAGGTTGTATTTCCATTTATTGGTGTCTTTTATTTCTTTCATGTGAGTATTGTAGTTTTCAGAGTATACATCTTTCACCTGCTTGGTTAGGTTTATTCCTAGGTATTTCTTTTTGATGCAGTTGTAAATGGAGTTGTTTTCCTGATTTCTCTTTCTGCTTATTCATTGTTAGTATATAGGAATGTAACAGATTTCTGTGTATTACTTTTGTATCCTGCAACTTTGCTGAATTCGGGTATTAGTTCTAGAAGTTTTTTGGTGGATTCTTTAGGTTTTTCTATGTATAGTATCATGTCATCTGCAAATAATGACAGTTTAACTTCTTCCTTACCAATTTGGATTCCTTTCATCTCCTTGTGTTGTCTGATTGCCATGGCTAGGAACTCCACAACTATGTTGAATTAAAGTGGGGAGAGTGGCCATCCTTGTCTTGTTTCTGATCTTAGAGGAAAAACTTCTAACTTTTTGCTGTTAAGTGCAATGTTGGCTATGGGTTTGTCTTATATGGCCTTTTGTTAAATGGGTAAAACCCATTTTCTTAAGAGTTTATCATGAATGGATGTTGAATTTTGTCAAATGCTTTTTCAGCATCTCTTGAGATGATCTTGTGATTTGTATCCTTTTTGTTAATGTGGTGTATGATATTGACTGACTTATGAATATTGTACCATCCTTGAGTTCCCAGAATAAATCCCACTTCATGATGTATGATCTATTTGATGTATTGAATTTGGTTTGCTAATATTTTGTTGAGGATTTTTGCATCTATTTTCATCAGGGATATTGGTCTGTAATTTTCTTTTTTTACTGTGTCTTTGTCTGATTTTGTTATTAGAGTGATGCTGGCCTCATAGAATGAGTTTGGAAGTATTCCCTTCTCTTTTACTTTTGGAAAACTTTGAAAAGGATGAGTGTTAGTTCTTCTTTAAATGTTTTTCAGAATTCAGCTGCGCAGCCATCTGGGACCTCAATTTTTGTTTTTTTGGGAGTTATTTGATTACCAGTTTAAGTCCATTGCTGTTAAATTGGTCTGTTCAGATTTTCTGTATATTCTCTGTCAGTCTTGTAAGGTTGTATTTTTCTAGAAAGTTGTCCATTTCTTCTAGAGAAGGTTGTTCAATGTATTGGCATATAAATTTTTCATAGTATTCTTTAATAATTCTTTGTATTTCTGCAGTATCCATTGTGATTATTCCTTCTTCGTTTCTGAGTCTCTTTATGTTTGAACACTCTTTTTTTTTTCTTGATAAGTCTGGCTAAGGGTTTATCTATTTTATTTTATTGAAGAACCAGCTCCTGGTTTTATGAGGTCTATTGTTTTATTCTTCTCAATTTCATTTATTTCTTCTCTGATCTTTATTATGTCCCTCCTTTACTGACTTTGGACCTCATTTGTTCTTCTTTTTCTAGTTTCATTAATTTTAATTTTAGAGTGTTTATTTGGGATTGTTCTTTTTTCTTGAGGTAAGCCTGTATTGCTATGTATTTTCCTCTCAGAACTGCCTTTGATGCTTCCCACAGATTTTGGGCTCTTGTGTTTTTGTTTTCATTTGTCTCCATGTAATGCTTTATTTCTGTTTTAATTTGTTTATTGATTCATTGATTATTTAAAAGCAGGTTGATAGCCTCCATGTGTTTGTTGGTCTTCTTGTTTCCTTTGTGTAATTTATTTCTAGTTTCATGTCACTGTGGCCTGAGAAGCTGTTTGATACAGTTTCAATCTTTTTGAATTTATTGAGGCTCTTGTAGCCTAGTATGTGATTTCTTTCAGAGAAAGTTCCATGTATACTTGACAAAATGTGTATCCTGCTGGTTTTGGGTGGACTGTTCTATAGATGTCTGTTAAGTTCACCTGATCTAATGTATTTTTCAGTGCCTGTGTTTCCTTATTTTCTTTCTGGTTGATATGTCTGTTGATGTGAGTGGTGTGTTAAAGTTTCCTAAAAAGAATGCATTGCATTCTCTTTCTTTCTGTAATTCTGTTATTATTTGTTTCACATATTTATGTGCTCCTATGTGGGTGCCCAGATATTTATAATGGTTATATCCTCTTGTTGGATGGACCCATTTTATCATTATGTAATGTCCTTCTTTGTCTCTTGTTTCTTCCTTTGTTTTGAAATCAATTTTGTCTGATACAAGTCCTGCTACTCCTACTTTTTCCTCCCTATTATTTGAATGGAATGTCTTTTTCTGTCCCTTCACTTTGTCTGTGTATGTCTTTGGGTCTGAAGTGAGTCTCTTGAAGGTAGCATATAGGTGGATCTTGTTTCCTTATCTATTCTGCCACTCTGTGTCTTTTGATTGGTGCATTTATTTCATTTGGATTTAAGGTGATTATTGATAGACATGTACTTATTGCCATTTTATTAATTGTTTTCTATATCTCCTCTCTGTTCCTTTCTTCCTCTCTTTCATTTTTCTCTTGTTATGGATGGTTTTCTTTAATTTTGTAATTGGATTTCTTTCTCTTTTTAAAACTTTATTTTTTTGTGTATATGTTTATTGTATGCTTTAGTTTTGTAGTTACCAAATGTTCAAGGATAGCTTCTTTACTATAATAGTCTGTCTTATATTGCTGATTAGTTTATTTAAAACACAATCTAAAAATCTAAAGGTACTTTTTTCCACTTCTTTTTCCTACCACATTGTTTGTATTAGATGTTATAATCTGCCCTTTTTGTGTATCCCTTGACTGATTTTGTTTATAGTTGATTTTGCTTCGTTTTGTTTTAATTTCATATTTGCTTGGTCTGCTACCTTTACTGTGGGTTTATTTTCCCTCATGAAAGCTCTTTAGCCTTAAGGTCATTTCCATATACAGCGATCCCTTTACTATATCATGTAATACTGGCTTAGTGGTGGTGAATCCCTTCCACTTTTGTTTATCTGGAAATTGTTTAATTCTTCCTTCAAGTTTAAATGATAATCATGCTGAGTAGATGATTCTTGGTTGGAGGTCCTTTTGTTTCAGTACATTAAATATGTCATGCCACTAAGAGTTTCTGTTGGTCCGCTATAGCCTGTTGGGATTTCCTTTATAAGTAATCTTTTTTCTCTCTGGCTGCTTTCAACACTCTCTCCTTACCCTTGGTCTTTTCCATTTTAATTTTTATATTTCTTGATGTTGTCTTTCTGAAGTTCCTTTCGTTAGGGGATCTCTCCATTTCCATCACCTGAGTGTCTATTTCCTTCCCCCGATTGGTGAAGTTTTCAACAATTATTTCCTTAAAGAGACTTTCTATCCTTTTGTCTTTCTCTTCTCCTTCTGGTGCCCCTATTATGCGAATATTGTTTCTTTTGGATTGGTCACATAGCTCTCTTATCATTCTTTCATTCCTAGAGATTTTTTTCTCTCTCTGTTCCTCAGCTTCTTTGTTTTTCTGTTCTGTAATTTCTGTTTCATTTACTGTCTCCTCTACATAATCGAATTTACTTTTAAATACCTCCATTGTATGTTTCATTTTTGATACTGTATTGTTGAGCTCTGAGTGACTCTTTTTCAGGTTTTCTGTCTCTTTGCTTAAGTCTTCCCTGAGATCTTAAGTACTTTTCTGTAAATCTGTGAGCATGTTTGTGACTTTTATTTTGGAAAATTTATCAAGAAGATTGGTGATCTCTGTTTCATTTAGCCTTTTTTCTGAGGTTCTGTCTTGTAGTTTTGATTGGGTCAAATTTGGATCTACCTGCTCATTTTGTCAGGGATTCTGTGTTTCTTCCTATGTATTAAAGTCTCTGCTATGCTTTCTGGTCTAAAGAGTAAAAGCTTTATGAAGAAGGTGTGCTATGGTGCCCAGAAGCTCAAGATTCTTTACTCTTTAGTGCCTGGTTCTGTTCTGCGTGGCCCCAGTCAGAGTGCTGTGGTTGGGGTGCCTTCCTGTCTGGCTTCTGTTGTGGTCTGAGTCTGGGTGGGCAGTTTGCTTGAGCTGCTGCCTTTGTAATGAGCTCGGGAATCTCTGCTGAGCTTGCTGTGATTAGGGCCACCCTTTGCCTGGCCTGCAGCAATGGGGGTGCTGCACGCCTAATGGGGTGGGCAGACTCATGTGCCCTGGCTGGATGTCACAGCACTGGGCTTGGACACCTGCAGGGAGGAAGGAGCTCTTGGGGCTGGCTCTTCTAGGCACCTCTTTGATCAGGCTGAAATGGAGCCAAGCAAGCTGGGAGAGTCTCCCTCTGCCTGCCAGGCAGCAAAGTCAGATGCTGCCACTGGGCCAAGTGGGTTGCAAGTGCAGGGTGGTGCCTCAGGGCTGCGTTTTCAGCAAGGGGGATGGAGCATCTGGGGCTATCGGGAGTTCCTGATCTGTTGGGCTGAGGAAGGCTTGGGGAACATATCCTCCCCCTACCCTTTCTCCTGAGGAGAGAGTTCTGTCCAACGCTCATCACTTCTGGTACCCCTCCCACTGCTGGCAAGTCTTTCAAACTGTTGTCTCTGCTTTGGATCTCAGGACTGGCGAGTGTGCCTGCCCTCCACACTGGCTGGAGTCTCAACCTCCCAGAGTGTTCCACCTGCCCCTGGTGTCCAGCCCTGATAATCCCCAGAACCCAGTGCAATGTATGTGGGCTTACATCCCCAGAGCAGATCTCCAGGGCCAGGTGTGTAGCGCTCCTGGGCTCCTACCCCCTCCCCACTCCGTTCCTCTTTCTCTCACCTGTAGGCCGGTGTGGGGGAAGGGTTTGGGTCCCTCTCTATCTCGGCTCTGCTGCCTCACCCTTTCTCTTCCTCCTCAGGTACACCTTTTCTCTTCCCTTCCTCCTCTGCAGTCTTCAGGTCGTTTTCAGGTCTAGTTGCATTTGCTGTATTTGCCCCTTTTATGTATTTTTGGGAGGAGGTTGCCACCTTGTCTTCATATTCTGCCATCTTTTTCTGCAAGTGCTATTGTTTTATTTAAAGAAATTGCTACAGCCACCTCAACCCCACCACCCTTAACAGTCAGCAGCCATCAACCTAGAGGCAAGACCCTCCACTAGCAAAAAGGTTATGATTTGCTGAAAGTTCAGGTGATGGTTAGCATCTTTTAGCAATAAAGTATGTTTAAATTAAGGTAGGTACTTGCTTTTTTTAGACATAATATAACTGCACACTTAATAAACTACAATATATAGTAAACATAACTTTTATATGCACTGGGTAGCAAGAACATTCATTTGACTCACTTTACTGTGATACTTGCTTTATTATTGTGGTTCTGGAATTGAACCCACAGTATCTCTGAGCAGTGCCTGTACTGTTGAATTCAGTTTGCTAATATTATTTGAAGATTTTTGAATCTAGGTTATTAGGGGTATATACCTGTAGTTTTTTTTTCTTGTAGTGTCTTTGGCTTTGGTATCAGGGTAATGCCGGCCTTAAAAAATGAGTTTGGCACAGAGAAGACAAGTAGTTATTCTATAACATCCTACTACACTGATGGACAGTGACTGCAATGGGGTAGGTCGTGGGGACTTGATAATAGGGGGAGTCTAGTAACCATAATGTTGCTCATGTAATTGTATATTAATAATAGCAAAAAAACCCACTTTTAAATAAGGAAGTTTGAGGGCTTGCAGTACATGACAAAAAAAAAAATGAGTTTGGAAATGTTCCCTCTTCTGTATTTTCCAAGTTTAAGGATTGGTATCAGTTCTTTAAATGTTTCATAGAATTCACCAGTGAATTCATCTGATGAAGTCATCTGGTCCTGGGTTTTTCATTTTTGGTAAGTTTTGATTACTGATTCAGGCTTGCTTGTTATTAGTCTGTTCATACTCTATATTCTTGATTCAGACGGTAGCCTCTATGTTCCTAGGAACTTATCCATTTCGTCTACATTGCCTAATTTGTTGGCATATAATTGGTGATAATAGTGTCTTATGATCTTTTAAATTTTCTGTTGCATCTGTTGTAATGTCTCTGCTTTCATCCCTGATTTTATTTGAGTTCTGGCTAAGGGTTTGCCAATTTTATCTTTTCAAAAATCCAGCTCAGTTTTGTTGATTTTTTTCCTGTTGTTTTTCTGTTTTCTGTTTCATTTATGTCTGCTTTAATCTTTTTTTTTTTTGCCGTCTGCTAACTTTAGTTTGTTCTTTTTATAACTCTTTGAGGAATAAAGTTAGGCTGATTAAGATATGTCTTCTTTTGTAGAAAGAATGTAGGTGCTCATTGCTATAAAATTCCTTCTTAATACTCCTTTTGTTGTATTCCATAAGTTTTGTTATATTGTACTTTCATTTTTGTTTCTCTTCACATATGTTCTAATTTCCCTCTTGATTTCTTCTTTGACTCAATGTTTGTTTAATAGTTTGTTAGTTTTCATGTATTTTCCCATTTTCATGATATTATTGATATTTAGCTTCATTCCATGGTGCCTGGAAAAGATACTTGGAGTGATTTCAGCCTTCTTAATTTATTAAGACTTGGTTTGTGTCTCCATGTGATCTTGGAGAAGGTTCTGTGTGTGCTTGAGTAGAATGGGTATTCTGCTACTGTTGGGTGGAATATTCTTTATATATCTATTAGTTCCATTTGTTTTATAGTATTTTTCAAGTCTGCTCTTGCCTTACTGATCTTCCTTCTGGATATTCTGTCCATTATTGAAAATGGGGTATGAAGTCTTCTATTCTTATTGTATTGCTGTCTATCTCTCCATTCAGATCTGTTTATGTTAGCTTTATATATTTAGGTGCTCTGATGTTGAGTGCATATATCTTTATAAATGTTATATTTTTCTGTTGAATTGACCCTTTTATTATATGATGATATTCTTGCCCTGATATTGATGGCTGCTAAGTGATCAGGGTGGTGGTTGCTGATGGTTGGGGTGGCTGGGAAATTTCTTAAAATATGACAACTGTGAAGTTTGGTTCATCGGTTGGCTTTCCTTTCACAAACAGTTTCTCTGTAGAACTTCCTTCAGAATTGGAGCCAATCCTCTCACTCTACCACTGCTTTATAACTAAGTATATGTAATACTCTAAATTCTTTGTTCCATTTCAACAATCTTCATCAGGAGTAGATTTCATCTCAAGAAACTACTTTCTTTGCTCATCTATAAGAAGCAGCTCCTCTTCTGTTAAAGTTTATCATTAAGACTAGCAATTCAATCACATCTTCAGGCTCCCCTTCTAGTTCAAGTTCTCTTGCTATTTTTACTGTATCTGTAGTTAGAACAAACTCATTAATTAAGCTTGCCATTTTATAGGAGTGTGGGTAGTGGTACCCTCAAACAGTTACAATAGTAACATGAAAGATCACTGATCACAAGTCACCATAACAAATATAGTAATAATGAGAAAGCGTGAAATACCGTAAGAATTATCAAAATGTAACAGAGACAAAAAGTGAGCAAATGCTGTTGGAAAAATGGTGCCAATAGATTTGCTTGATGTGAGGTTGCCACAGACCTCCAATTGGCACAAAATGCAGTATCTGCAAAGTGTAGATAAAACAGGGCATGCCAGTGTTCTCTGATTCTGAGGAGGTAGAAACAGGATATAGAGAAATGGAAATACTGTGTGGATAGACAGGGTTTTTTTCTTTTATCCAAATATGGCTTTTCTGTTTGACCCATGTCAATTACTTCTACCTCAGCCTCATTCCTATTAACATGTGCATTGTATTTCACCATATAAAGAACCCAAATTCAACCCTACTGGTGGTCACTGAGTTCTTTTCCATTTTTTGTTGTTGCTAAAATGTTATGGTTAATGGCTTTGTACATGAGATCTATGCACTTTGAGGACTGTTTCAGTTTGTTTTTTCTCATTTGTTTCTTTGATACTGTATCGTAGTAGTGAACTGTGCTTGGGATCCATTCTCTGTCGTCTGGAATGTGATTTCTATCATGTGCTCTGTTTGTTTGACATTGTCTTGTGGGAACAACATGGGTTGCATGGAGACTATCAGTCTGGGTTGCACAGTAATCTCTGTACTGGGTGTGCAGAAGCCCTGTGAGTAAGCCTTTGATGATGGCACTGGGAAATGGGGAAGCCTTGGGGCATTTACAGAGGAGAACATGAAGGCTGAAACAGCTTTGGTGCCCTAAACACCCAGGGTCTAACTTTCTTCCTCCCTGGCTTCTCTCTTCAGTGTCCTTCAAGCCTTCCCTATGTAGAATCTGAGCCAGGAGAACACTAGTGAGGTTCCCAAGCTCTTCCCCTTGCTTGAGGCTAAGGATACAACACAACATACCTGAGAGCCTTCCTCTCAACTTGTAGAGCCTTCCTCTCAACTCCCCGGGAGGTTGACACAGTGTCCTTGCTCAGATCCCCATCTACAAACCAAACATTCCAGCTGCTGGGCAGCAGAACTGCCCATTTCACAAACACCTCCGAGGAATGTGGGTTTGAATTGAGATCACCTTGTTAGCCACTTTTTGAGTCTGGGAAAAAGAGCCATCTTTGGAAAAAGCTCTAGCTGTCTTTGTGGTTTTTTACTTGCGAGGCTGGTTAACTGTTGGGCTGAGCTTGGAGGTTTTATTCCCCATAAGAGAGCCCTAGTTAGAGTCCTAGGAGAACTAGCCTTGTTTCTCTTGTGTGCATGTGGGTTTTAACTGAGTGCCTCCCACCCCAACACACACACATAGTACATCTTTCCCCTCTCTGACTGTGGCCAGGGCATGGGAGGGAGCTGTTGTTGGTTCCTGCCAGCAGCTGTGGCTGGACAGTGTGGTCACCTTTCATTTAATGCCACCCACTCTCATTCTCCGCCCCCCCCGCCCCCTCCCACACACACACTCTGATGTGGGGAGGAATGGGGAGAAAGGAGCCCTCTGTTTTAGTTTTGTGGCGCTGTCCCAGCAGCAGCTCATGATTGGGCAATAGGAGTTAAATGAAGAAGTTGGGGTAGAGGCAGAAGATGGGGGTGAGTAGGAATTTGTGGGACCTGGTTTCCTTTCTCTGACTGGAGGGAAGGTATTTAAAGGATAAATATATGAGCCTCTGTGTCTCTACACACACACACACACACACACACACACTCACTCACTCACTCACTCACTCACTCACTCACTCACTCACTCACTC